>JBAIZL010000002.1:348039081-348196581 GCA_036971475.1 Prosapia bicincta
ATTTCTATATAGACTAAATGCCTTTAAAACGCTATAACCTCTTGGAGACACTTGCTGGGATTTCCTACATTTGCCAATTGTACCTGGTTCCCAAAATGCTTCATTATTTTGAAGATCAGATACTCTTATAGTATAGAGGTCTCTAAATGTTTTGCTTTGTTTACCAACGTGAATAAAATATTCCTGCTTATTGCTTGGCCTGGAAATATAGGAATTATAATAACGCTCATTACCTAAATTTGGCGTAACTCTTTCCTGTCCATTAAAATCCCAATTATTTTGAACAAATAATTCGCTAAATTTCTCATAACCTTCTCGCCATTTCTTAATTGCAAGTCCCCGGCTTGCATTCATCAGCCGAAATCATTAAATTGTTTCTATAATGTTAGGTTTGGACTCAGTCCCCATTGTTGGGTCAATTTCATTAATTAACCCTTGAACCTAAGTTAGGAATGGCATGGGATCCTCTATGTACTTCCCCCAATACTCAATGCTCTTAAAACACGCTGAGTCCATATAATCTATTAATCTGTTTCGGCATATACGTATTTTGCTGGTTTCAGCTGCTATATTTTTTTACTTTCGCCTCGTACCATTAGACCCGGAGTTGAATTGTCTTAACTTCTACTTTTATAAGATTCGTGTTTCGGTGGTACTTTTACTTCTTTGTCTTTTTCCTTTAACTTTTCGTACATTACTGAGATAAAATTTATCCTATGTTCCATCCTTTCTTTCATTCCCCCTGCCTCCTGGGTGACAGATACTTGATGGATCTTAGGGCTTGCCCTTACAGTTTCCATATACTGTTTCCTTTCCTCTATCTCCTGCATTATTGTTTATATTTCCATTTCTCTCTCTTTTCTCTAACTTTCTCCAGCTTCCTCTGTTTTATCTCTTTCCCTTTTCACCTTTGCTTCAGCCTTAACGCGTTCCTATTCAGGCCTTGCTTCCTGTTTCTCCCTTTTCCACATTTTCCCTGCTTCCTCTTTGTCTATTTCCTTCTCACCTTTCTCGTTTCCGCCTTCCACATCTGTATAATTTTGTTTAAATTCAGATCCTATGTCATTTGTCATCTTTTGTAAGTTATCAACTATCTTTTTATTTTTCAAGTATTTACTATTTAATTTTCGAATATTATTTATTTACATTTGTTGATTTTTTATTTAATTAAATATTGTAGCTCCTATTTGCCAGTCTGTCATGTACCTTTCCTCCCTTACTGGAAAACCAGATCCTGTTATAATTGTTATTATACTCCTTAAATTTTTTTAATATATTACTTTAATGTTATCAGTTTAAGGTATGTTTTTTTATCAAACAATACCTTTCACTTAGTCATTCTGGCCTACTTTTATTGTGTTTACTTTTATTTGCATAGGTTTGGTAGTTTCCAAGACTTCTTTAGATTTAGAACTCACCCCCTGTGTTAATAGAACCATTTTTTTTAGGGTATGCAATAAAGCCTACACTCGTCTTGGATCCTTTCTTTAAAAAAACACAAATTGAATATTTGTGAGAGTATCAATTAATGTCAACAAAGTGTGGGCGCAGTCTTCCAGTATGAAAGGCATGCTATGCCCAATGTGTTTTGGAAGCAATTATGAACCTCAAGCTTGAGGCCATGCCCCAAGTTCGGAAGGCCTACCTATTACAACGGGACCGACATCACTCACCTACCTACCTTGTTTATATAAACTTGAATAATTTCTTACAACTGTTTATTTTTTCAAACCGAACCAATAATAATTACTTTTCAAATCTTTAGTTATTTTTGATTTCAGAATTACTTGTATTCTTTGTGATAACAATCTATTAACACGTTTATTATTTATTAAAAATCAGGTCAAGAACTACTGTCCGTTTACTTGGCTTTTTTGTAATCAGTTACTTCACTGGCATCTCGCCTTGAATCTCCTTCGGACCCTGGCTATCCTGGCTAGAAGAAATCCCCCCTCCGGAAACGAATTTATTCAACGATCGGTATAAGTTTAATTTTTTACAAAAAAGAAATTTTTCAGATAATGCTCTAGAATATAGATGGAGCCGTCTCTGAAAACGTCCTTCATGATAGCCGCGGCAAGCGCTAAATCTATGGACCTAGCCTTACGTTTTAGATTTTTCGTTCAGATTTGAGGGGACACTCCGAACATTTTATGAAGCCTCGATGTGTTCCCAGCACGAAGTTTTATGGATTCCTCAAGTGGACTGCAACATTTTTATTTTGACGACCAATAAATAACTTTTTAAATTTTCTACCTTTACACACCTTATAGGTCGGTTCAGCAAACTAATCTTTAGCCGCCCTTTGCACTCTGCTCATCATATCATATAGCTTTAGGCTGGAAACTCATCCTTACATATTTTTTACTCATTCCTTTTTTAGATAATTTTTAATTACGGTTTTAATAAAGTAGAGTCTCGAAATTACATGTCCCGATTTTGTGACCCTCCGTTATATTCGAGTCGGGCGAACTGCCGACGTTTAAAAACATTTTCGCGTCAGCATTATATATAAAACCCTAAGAGATGATAGGAGGGATATAAAACTATCCAAAGAGTGTTTTTTAATAAGTTTGTGTCCGAAACTGATAAGTTGTTACAAGTACAGAATTTTCCGTAGAAGGTTATTTTACTGTTAGACAATGCACCGCGGTGAAGATCAACTGTGCTATGATGGTATTCGCGCTTTATGTTATCACGCCGATGGATCAGCGTGATCTGGAATGTATGGATAAAATACAGATGTTAGCTTTTACAACGTTTCTTGGAAGCGACTGAAGAGGAAGAAAGCATTGTAAAGTTTCTAAAAACAATTACTGCTAAAGGAGCTGTGCACTGAATCACGGAGCGAAAGAAAAGAAGAGACATCAGGTAAGTCGTGGAAACTGAGACATAATAAAACTGTTGAGTGTGTTAGTGACCCACAAGAAGAAACAGGCCTCTTCTTATCAAATAATTTGAAGGTTGTGAAAATTCCGATGTGGACAGTTTGAGAAAACAGATGTTATGACTGGTGACAAACTACTGAAGGCAGTGACCACGAAAATGAAGATGAATATTCTACCGAGGCAGTACAAAAAGGGTGAAGGAACACCGCCTTGGAAACTGCACTACGCTCTATGAAACAACAGACACCACACTAACAGATGTGCTTCTGCTAAGACACAGTAGCACGAAGACGATCCGATAAGCAAGCGCAGAAGACACGTGAGAACATGTTTCAAAAAAATGTAGCAACCGTGATGAACAATGTATTTCAAAGCCACATGAGTTTAGGTAAGTATTGTAATCAATAAAGATCCATAAAAGTATTTTGTGCATTCATTATTATAGTATTAGGGTTCATTAGAACTCCTGTTTTTTCTAATGTACAGGAACGTATATCCTTGTAATCCGAGGGGGTTTCGGTTCCATCTACCTCGAATTATCGAGATTCTACTTTAATATATACTTTCGACTACTTATATACTTTTTGTAGGCTACTAACTTCTTTTTATTTTGTATTAGGGCCTTTTTAATAACAGAATATATCCATTATATATATATATATTTTTTTTTTGTTTTTTTTTGATATATATATATATATATATATATATATATATATATATATATATATATATATATTTGTCACATTAGATTTATTTATAATTAATTTTTATATTGAAACTAATTTTTATATTAGCATAGTAGCAACGGTTTGTTGGCCTACAGAACTTGTTTCGAACTTGTACATTCTAATCAAATTTTGATTGCTTGTCCAGATTCGAGGCTAATTGTAAACGATGGTTTTTATATAAAATATCATTTTTAAATTATTTGAGCTTGACTTGATAAAAATCAATAATAGCTTGCTAACTATGGAAATAACCTATTTACTTTTTTCAATTTGTAGTTTTAAACTGGGGCTCAAAACCCTGTTTAGGTGTGTGCGCAAAAACATAACATTAGGTCCACGATTCACACACACGCGCACACAAATAACTGCACAATACCTACAAATATTCTTTCGTAATGAGAGCTTATGTTATATATAACTACATTAGAATAAATTTACCAATTATCTATTTAGGAAAATTGGTGTTAAAAAGCTAAAGCCCAAGGGAAATAGTTGAAACCGTTCATACACAGTATATGAAGAAAACTAAAATAAATAATTCTTGTTTATGAAAGTGTCATTTAACTGTGTATATATAAAACAAGAAAAAGGATTTTAACAAGTTGTATACTTATTATGAAGTTATTTTTGTGTATTTTGAAGACTTTAAAATTTTGGGTCGTCAACTAGTCTTATTTTTTCGAGTACCTGATGTCTTTTTATTTAACCATGTATAATTGATTTTATCAGTATCGATTATTTATAGAGATAATTAACAAAGTTTTAGAAGTGTTTCATTGACACAAAGGAAATTGGCCTAAACATAGCCATGAGTAATTAGTAACTTCAAGGCTCTGCCAATTTAAAATGACTCAATCATTCTATTATTCTGATCGATTCGAAGCAATTTTCACGGCGATGTTTATAGAACCAATCAACTCTGTTTCAATAACATTACAAAAAAATTCTTATATCTAAAAAGAACAATAGGTAATAAAATTCTTCAAAACAATGACCGAATTCTTAATTGGAGCGTTTAGTTTTAAAAATACAATAGGCCCAGCACAAGGCTACTGTATTTATCACCAATTGGAGGATTTTTCTATTTATCGGAGGTTTTAAACTTCATAAGCATCCTGTTAAACTAATTTTCTGCGTTCCATTTTGCAAATTTAATCTGAAGCAAAATAAACAATTTATATTTCCATATTTACACATTTCCTAGGCATGAACTGCAATAATTTGTGGATGCCTAAATGTGGTCTATCCTAAACTTATACTGGAACATGGCTGTCAGTTCTGTATTATACCCGGACATCAACTCTACTTCAGGCTCGCTATTTGATCACGCCAAGTCAGAACTTCCCCTATATCCTTAGTCCTATATAATCCCACTCCACTTTTTCTCTTCCTCGTCTAATAAGGGGTTGTAAAGGAAGAACCTCTTTAAGCCCACTACAGGCTCGTTATCTTGCATATGAAATGTCAGAACTTCCCCTATATCCCTAGTCCTATATAACCCCACCCCCTCCCTGATTATCTTCCTCGTCTAATAAGGGGTTGTAGAGGATGGACACCTCTTTAGGTCCACTTCAGGCTTGCCATCTTTCTCACACAATATCAGAAACTTCCCTAAATCCTTTGTTCCATATAACCCCATCCAAACTAACAAATTCGTCTTTAAGGGGTTGTAAAGGATGGACACCTCTTTAGATCCACTTCAGGCTCGCCATCTTTCCCACGCAGTGCCAGAACGTCCATAATGTTGGTGACAGCTTTTGTACTAAATGCTCTGTGGTCACGATATGCTGTCAACCTGTTGCTCAGTATCTCAGTTGCCAGAAGTATCTGTTGTGTTGTTTATGCGTTGCCCAGGAGTGCTATAGTATTTAAATAGTTATTACCTTTGTTTGTATTTTTGTGTTTCTGTTTCTTTCATTAGTCTTCTATTTTACTGCTATAGTATATCAGAAAAACAAAATATTACTGGTTTTGGTCACGATTTGTGTACCCAATAACTTCAAGACGATATGAATATTTACCAACATTTTTAAAATCTGCACTTGAAAAATAAAATTTAATTTGTTTAAAAACTAATTTTTATTTCATTGCAATGTATTGTTATTTTATGTTTTGCAGTTATACATAAAAATAAGTAAATAAATGAGCAATTAGGCTTAGCTGAGTGTTATTGTTAATCTCCAGCAGTTGGTTTTTCTTGATGTTCTGATATACATGACATAAAAGGTAGTCGTAACTGTTAATGTTCATACAACAATAAATAAAAAATTGGTCGGGATAAAGTCCTAAATTTTGCACAGTAATTTATTGACTTTGTTTAGCATAAATGACGTTATAAGGGTAGCATTAAATTGTCTATTTCTGTAAATTTTGTTAAAATTCTTTCTTAAAATATAAACAAGGACCTCATCCTTATCTGACGACAACATAACTGACAACTAAACTAGCAACTTTAGACAAAGTACCCATTCCACTGTGGCAAAGTATTCCTTGTTCTGTGACAATGTACCCCTTGCACTGTGACAAAGCACCCCTTGCCCTACTACAAGGTTTCCCTTGTACTTTAACAATCTCCCTATGTACTGTGACACAGTATATAAACAACAATAAATAGTCTCTTTTATTAGTTATGTTTGTTTTAAATTTGTTAAAAATACAAAATCGTTATTTGTATGGAAATAAGTTACCATAGTCTCAAACGAACCAAAAAGATAAAAACTGTATTCTATAATTTTTATATTTCCATGAATAAAAATTAAGAATTGCTACTAAAAACAAATATTTTTACATAGAAATCATTCGTTTCATATGTGGCCTAAGACAATAATAACATTCTTTCTCATCTGGTAATATCTTATGCAGCAATTATTTTTACAAATAGTTATACAGTATTTAAAAAAATATAATTTCTTGCAAAAAAATCTTGATTTTGAGAACAGAAATAAACTATACACAACATCCTTAATTCATATAATTATAATAAGTACAATCCCAAATATTTACCATCACTAATCTATTGAAATTGAATTTATAATATAATAAGGAGAATTAAATCCCAAATATTTACCATCACTGATCTGTTGAAATTGAAACTTTGATTATTATTTTAAATAAATATCTTTAAGATTGCGTATTAAAGATTTGTAGTAATAATAATATTAAAACCTTACAACAAAAATACTATTCTGTGTTTTATAGACGCTACTCATTTAGACATTTAATTCTGTTCCTTAAAATAAATGTCATTTAGCTAGAACAATAAATCCTTGAGAGCTATTGCTCAAGCCACACACATTCCAAAAACATCGGTCACAAGATTTTACCCAAATACCAACAACATATTCATTAAACCATGCAAACCGATGCTTGCACAGATCTGTGAACATCAGTGTTATGCAGTTATCGTGTAGGCAAAAAACGTCATTAGCGCTTATAAGAGAGTATTTTCTATTAAACCAATTGTAAAATAATTGTAGAGTAAATTTTTAAGTGTTTTAAGTATAAGGGAATAATATCAATGCTAGTATTAACGTTCCCCTTGTAGCGTTTCCAGTTCAACGACCGCATAAGTATCATATTTAGTTATATTTACATACTTGAAACACTTTTTGAGCATACTTTACTCACTGTTTGAAATGAATTTCCTCACATTCACTAGTCATATCCAACTCTCAGTAATTTAATGTTACAATACAACATAATCAGTTTTTTTAGTACTTGTTAATCTTCTATTAATAAACTAGACTATGTATCATTACAGATAATCTGTGCCCGGTATTTATAAAATAAATGCCTGACAATATCTGTATTACCAATGAGACTTGCTAAATGAAGTTTTAATAAAAGTTTGATTTGCAGAAATATTAGAACAACTGACCAATCGAAAATATTTGTTTAATATTTGACAATATAACATTTGTATACATTAGTTGTCTGGAGTAACGGCTAATAACTACTACATGTAGTTTATTACAGTGATGATTAGGTGAAAACTTATATTGTTTACAATATTGAATAAAACTACTATTATTTAGAAAACTATGTAATACATTTACCAAATGTTTTATTAATTAGGTAAGAGTATTTGCAATATAATCTTTTAAATCAGTGTCTATTCATATAAAATAAACATTTGTATGAGATTTCTCTATAAGCATTTTTCTTCCCAGTCTTCCTGCAGTGGGGTATATATTACAATACCCAAACACACTCACCCTTCTTGCAGTAGGGTATAAAGTACAATGCACATGCACAAACACACTCAGTCTTCTTGCAGTAGTTTATAAAGTACAATGCAAAACACACTCAGTCTTCCTGCAGTAGGGTATAAAGTACAACACCCAAACACACTCACTCTTCCTGTAGTAGGGTATAAAGTACAATGCACAAACACACTATTTGATCTTTACTTCCTTAACTTACATTTAGTAGGCGCAACTTGTTTGTGTAATCTCCAACATCTACCTGCAGTTAAACCTACTTACAATCTGAACCAAATGTTTTGAACCACATTTCATAACTGTACATCTATTATTGAAATTTACCAAAGCCAGTCTGTGCATCGTAAATGTAAGATGAAAAAAATATCATTCGTAAGGCCAATTACAAATACAATATTTTAGTTGTCTAAGGTTAACAGGTATTATAACTACTACATGTATTTTATTGTCGTCACGATTTTAAAATCGTTAGACAGTGACTAATTACTGATTCACACTTTTTCTGAATACAATATAATTTTAATAGGCTACTTATTTATAAAATATATTTTACAAAATTATACTTGACTAATAATTAATTAATCATACAAATATAAAACGTTTTGCCTCTTAAAAGTGGCATTAAAATATGTATCATTCTATTATAGTTCCAACCATTGGGATTGAGTCATATGTTATAGTTAAATTGTTTGCAAGATTTATAATTAAAACACAATTGCTTGCATGGATTTCGTAAAAAGACTAAAATACATTAGAAAACAATCTTTAAAAAAATACAACCATTCTATGTTGACAAACATATTTCTTGCTCCAAGATACCCTCTTGAATAAACCACATATTTTTAAAATGTTATTTGATTGTATTGTATATAAATTCCTCAATTAAGATATTTGTATGATTGAACCTTGTAAAAATACAACTTGGTAAACTTATAGTCAGGGAAAATTTTTGAAAACTAAGTTAAAGAGGACGTTTTGATCAGAGTAAGTTTGAAAGTTAGTACTAAATTTACTTTAATTATAAAATCAAGTAGTAGTTTAATTTCATAAATTATATTACCAGGTACAAACTTAAAAGTTTTGAAAAATATTGATTAAATAGAATAGTTCTAGCGCTGACCTGTTATCTAGTAAGACTTTATACTAAATATAGAAGAGGCATAGTCTCTGAAATTATACTCTCTCCGTGCATTTGAAATGGGTATTTTGCAATTGTTAACCTTTAAAATCAACATTTTGCAAAATCCTTTCTTAGTGTACGTCCATGATCACCTTAATGTACACTTACAATTTAAAGTCTCTACCTTTCATAGTTTCGACTCCACGTTAATTCAGTCACTTAGGATATATATTTTGAGTACAGTTTTCTGTCTTTCCCGACGTTACAATATTCCCCTATGTTGACGCGTTTCGGAGTGATTCCATTTTCAAAACTTAAATCGTACTCAATAGTACTGTACTCAAATTACACTAAATTATATGTATATATAGGGTGTTTCAGGAGAAATTTGCCATACTGCACAACTTAATCCTCACCAAAATAATGAAAAAGTTCATATAAACACGAATCTTGAAAAGTGAGTTATACAGAATCAAAGATTTAACCTGAAATTCAGCTCCGTCAGTAAAATTAACACGGTTATATTTTTAGGGTGTCAAATGAGTTTGTTAATTAAATACGTTTCATGTACAGGCAATTTAACGGAGTTATTGTAGTCCAAACGCAAAAAAGTGTGTTTTGACCCTAAACTTTATGCTTTAACTCCAATTTTTCCTACGGCTTTTTTAAGCTCATTTTACATAAAACGTTTCTAATTAACAAACTCAATTAACACCCTAAAAACGTCAGTGTGAGGTAATTTCACTGACGGAGCTGAATTTCTGTTTAAATCTTTTACTCTGTGTAACTTACCAAGAAAGCATTTCCGGGCCTATGTTTATATGAACTTTATTATTATTATGGTGAAAGGAATTAACTTCTGCAGTATGCAGACCCCTCCTGAAACACTCTGTATATGTATATATATATATATATATATATATATATATATATATATATATATATATAGATAGATATATATTAAATATGGTGATATGTTTTCTTGTAATATAGTTCATAAATTAAAAATATTTGAAAAACAAGAATACTTTTAATGAATATATTTATTCAAAGCTTTTCGCCGATAAAATAGTACCAGCATCTTCAGGAAAATTATTATCTAATTAAATATTTTTACAAAATTAAACCATATGTGCTACAAACGACCATATGTTTATAAGTATTGCACTTTATGTATTTTATTTCTATAACATCAATGACCTTATAAATAGTTTGGTGCCTTGATCTCACTTGAATTTGTTCATCAACTAATTTGTCTTTAACTTTATGCTTATAAATTTACAATGTTTCATATATATTCATTTTTAATCCTTTATTTAATTCTTTTAATAATTTCATATTTTCTATTTCCGGAAACTCGTGTCCATTATTAATACAATGCGTAGCTAAATTTGATTTATATATGTTTGGTTTGATATAGGCGTTTAAATGTTCTTTGTATCTTTCTTTTAATTTCTTTTTTGTTTGTCCTACATATAATTTATTACAAGTTTGACATTTTATATTATATACTTTATTTCTTTCGTGCATATTATTTTGATTTTTGTTATTGTTTATTAATTTTTTAAATTTATTATCAGTTTTATATGTAATTTATCTTGAAATTTATCTTGTAATTTATCAGTTTTAGTCTTGAAATAATCTTGTAATTTTATTTATTTCGTTACCAGTGAATGTAAAAGTTGTCCAAATATTTTCTCTCTTATTAGGTACAAAATTATTAAACTACATTATAGTATAGAGTAGGTAAATACAAAAGAACTGTGTTACAAAGCTATATATATATATATATATATATATATATATATATATATATATATATATATATATATATATATATATAGTGATAAGAAAATAGTGATGGGCCCTCCATTCTTAAAATTATGCCATATTTCTACATAATCGGATAATTAGTTATATGCAAAAATTTTATACAGTGTATATTTTGGCATTCGCTTTAAATGCAGAAATTGCTATCAATTTGAAGAAAATGGCGAGGCAGTCATTCTCAAGAAAATCTTCGTCAGTCATCTTTATTTCTACAAAATATAATATATGCCTTTAAGAATGATGTAAAAATTTATCTATCAATTTTAATATTTTAATTTTATTTCAATATTTGACTTTAAATTGGTCCTCCTTATATAGACCGTGGGCCGTAATAGTCCCCATATATATATATATATATATATATATATATATATATATATATATATATATATATATATATATATATCACTTTCACTTATATACTTAAACAAGATTCTTGTTTAAGTACATAAGTGAAAGTGATAAGTGTATATGTTGCATAACTACAAATATATATATATATATATATATATATATATATATATATATATATATATATATATCACCCCAGGCATCATTTTTCAAGGCACGTTACTGTACGCTGTTCATATTAAGGAACTGTAAAAGATGTTTAGAAGTTTACTGTGTTCAAAGCAATACAGTATTTCTAATATTAGTAACAAAAATAATATATTTAATATAGTACGAAATTAAAACAGTAGGTTACGTACTCTTAGAATTAATAAAGACGAACACTTTCTTGGTTAGAGAAAAACTTGAAATTGTTGCCATAGTTATAAAAGAATGTTACTTATAACATCAGAGTTATTCCATCCAACGTTCATTTAAACCAACAAGCTTAAAACATACCACAATTATTTAATTAACTTAGGCCTACGTGAGAGTAAAACGATAGGTACGTAGGTTTATCGTCCAGACTAGATATCATGACGTGTTCCTTATTTATTAACTAATATTAATATTGTAGTATTGTTAGTTTTGAAGCTACATGTATACGTACACACCACCCCCTTACTCAAAAATAAATTTTAACAATATTCAATATGTTCAAAATTTTCTTTGTTAGAGTGTTATATATATATATATATATATATATATATATATATATATATATATATATTCTTGATATTTAACGTTATCCATTGTTTTTCCGTTGCACTGACTTTATGAAGTTAATATATTACTATTGTAAGTAATTTTATCCACCATTAAGTGCAATAATTTTACCTTGAGTGATGAGGCACCTTTCGGTCAATTGACCATTGTCGAATCACTGATGTTTTTCTGTTGTAGATGTTCGGTCTGTGATATTGGTGTTTGTTGACGTTACGCGCACTTTCTCTTGATCTGTGTGTATGATGTTTCTATATAGTATGTCTTCTGTATATGTTGTTTGTAGATCCATTAAATTGTTGTGTATGTTTTTATAAATGTGGTATTTTTCTAGTGAGTTTAGTTCTATTGGGTTGTTATTTATTTCAAGTATGGTTAGGTTATTTTCGTAATTTGTTATTTCGTGTTTATGGGATATTAGGTGTGCTGCAACATTTGATACTTTAGAATTTTTGTTTTTGAATGCTCTATAATGTTCTTCAAATCTTATTTTAAATGTTCTGGTTGTTTTTCCTATGTAAAAAGCGTTACAGTTGTTGCATGTGATTTTGTAAATTCCTGATAGGTTATGTTTTTCTGAATTTGTTTTGTGGTTTGTGTTATTAAGATATTTTATTATTTTGTTGTTTGGTTTGTATGTTGGAGTGTAGTATTCTTTGTTGTATATATTTGTTATTTTTTCTATTTTGTTATTGGTGTATTTATATTTTAGGTAGATTTTTTTATTTTCGTGTTCCGGTTGTAGTGTTGTGTTGAGGTTAGGTTTTTTTGTGAATTTATTGTATATATTTTTTATAATGTGTTTGTTGTATCCATTTTCTATTGCTATTTTTGTAACGTTATCTAATTCTTCATTTAATTTTTGTTTGTTATCCTGTGTGTATTTTATTGCTTTATTTATCATGTTACTGTAAGTGTTAATTTTGTGTGTCCAGGGGTGGTTAGATTTGTAGTGTATTGTGGTGTTGTTGGAAGTAGGTTTCCTGTATACTGTAGTTTCTATTTTATTATCATTTATATTTAAAGTGATGTCGAGGAAGTTGATTGTTCTATTTGTTTCTGTTTCAACGGTGAATTGTATGTTTTCGTTGTATGTATTTAGTTTGTTTAATATTATGATGTGTTCGTTGTGAATGGTAGGTTGGTATATTACAAGTATATCGTCTACATACCTTGTCCATAGTGAAATATTGTGTGTGTTTATTATAGGTTTAATTATTATTTGTTCAAAGTGTTGTAAATATATTTCTGACATGACAGATGATATGGGTGAACCCATGGGGAGTCCAGTTGTTTGTTTATAATATTTATTGTTAAATTGGAAGTAATTTTGGTTACATATGTGTTTGGTTAGCGTAATGATACTATCTATTATGTTTCTTTTTTCGTTATTGTGTATCAGTTTGTTTTTTATCATTTCTATGGTTTCTTCTATTGGGATACTAGGGTACATGTTAGTTATGTCATAACTTATTATTTTTGTGTGGCTGTTTGTTTTTATCGTTTTTATTTTATTAATTAATTCGTATCCATTTTTTATATTGTATGTGTTGTTGATATGTATTTTAGATCTTATGATTTTGTCTAGAATTTTTGCGATTATGTAAGATGGCGCTGTTGTGAAATTTATTAGTGGTCTAAATGGTGTGTTGGGTTTGTGGATTTTAGGTATCCCTGATAATATTGGTGCGCATGGTTTGAATGGGTAGAGTCTTGTGTGGTATTTTAATTTATTGTTGTAGTTTAGGGTGTTACGGTGAGTAACTATTAATTTTTTTATTGTATTAAGGTATTTGCTAGTTGGGTCTGGGATTTGTTCGTATTTATTTTCTTTTATGTAGTTAGTCATTGAATCGATGTATTTGGTATTTTCTATTATTACTGGTGTATTTGTTTTATCTGATTTTAATATTAAGTAGTCGTTGTTTTCTAGTTTTTCTCTGAGTTTTATAATTTCTTTTTTATTAATATATTGTTAGTAGTAAGGGAGTTGCTGGGCCTACCGGGCGTTGTGCAACAGATAAATTGCGTCATCACCTCGACCTTTAGTAATGTAAACAATTGCACCAGGAAATGTTGCGGTTTCTATTGGTCGCTCATGATCGCCCCCCTCATTTCTCCCACCGTTTCATTTACTTATCCGCTTTCCGATTGGCCGCCCCCATCGTTTCTCATATGTTTCCTTCTTTGGCGGGTTGTGCGGGGAGCCCCTCGGCCCCCCCGTCCGAAGAGCATTTCAGGGGTACCCAGTTCTCTTTTCCCATTGGTCCCCCTTCTCGTTTTCCTTCCTTGGCGGGATGTGCGGGGAGCTCCAGCTCTCCCCCCTCTCAGTTCTCTGGTTCAGACAAGTCTATCGCGTTGTGTAATACGTAAATAGCGTCATCACCTTGGGTTAACAACCGCCATCGATACGCGGAACTCATTCAAAATAATTGTGCTGGGTGTGATTGTAAATAAAATATTTATTGCCTTGTGTAATAGATAAATTGCATCAGGACCTTGGACTTTAGTATTGTTTGCGCAACGCCGCTAATATGTTATCTGCAGCAGAACGTGTGTTTGCATTATCGTCACATCCAAATCTTTGTGCATGCGGAAAAACCATGGCTCATTATTACATAAGCAAGGCCAACGCCTATGTAGAGAATTATGGTTTGGAAGACTATGATATGGCTAGTAAGCACTATAAAAGCTGCGCATGGTCCTGTCAGTCGTTTACAGGAGACGGCCCAGACATTTGTGTTTGTGCGTTATTTGAGGAAGCTTTGAGAAAAGCTCTAGACGTTTTGGAAGGCAGCTTTGAAAGCGTGTTACAAGAATCATTCTGAAAATCTTGAACATATATATGACAGATTGCCAGACAAAGATATTTTAGAATATTTGCCTTGTGATAAACATAAAATACGAGTTATAAAAAAAAAAATATTGCACATTTTGTAATCCTATAATGTGTGAAAAATTCTAACACATTGTATGTATTTTATTAAGTTTTGAAAAAGAAATTTTTAATAAATATAACAAAATTGTGTAAATATTTATAATAGATTGTCTGGTAAACACATTGTGTGTATTTTATTAAGTTTAAGTAAAGAAATTTTTAATAAATATATCAAATTTGTGTAAATATTTATAATATTGTGTACAGAATTTATTACACTTAAAAATGACGTCTTCTTTTATTGATACTGATGAAAATGCGTGTATTGATGGTTTTGTAAAAAAACATTACTGCGGTTTGGAGGGTTTTATTGAAAATAGTAATAAAAACGAAAAAATATGTTGTAAAGATGTAAATGACTGTATGAGAAAACAAATGTACAAAATTTTAAATCTAAGTTGTATTGGCCAACATTATGTAGAGTGTAAGTTGTCCATTTTTGATATAGAGAAGAAAATGCGAGATACGTTCGCAAATTGGCCAAAACCATATCCAAATGTCGACGACATGGTACAATCTGGGTTTTATTATAATTCAATTGGAGATCATGCTGTTTGTATTTGTTGTAATATACAAATTCATAGTTGGCAGGAAAAAGACGTTCCAGCTATTGAACATCGTATTTATTCACCAAAATGTAAATTAGTTAATAAGTAAACAGGAAAAGATGTAAATTAGTGTGTATAAAATAAATGTTTCAATTTATGTGTTAAATAATTTATTTATTCACCTTTACATTGTCTATAATAATTTCTGTTGCTGATTTTGGACGTAAACACACATGTCACAGCAACTCCTATTGTCTTAACATTGAAAACAGGTAATTGTCCATCTGATTTTGGACGATGACCCCACCTTAATAATTTTCTGTATTGTGGATAGTTCATTAGCATGAAATCATCACTCAATAAACTCTCTTTGGAATACACTCTTAAAAATTCGTATACTTCATTATCGGGTATATTTATAGTCATAATATCTTTTAATAATGAATAATTGTATCCATCAGTATTGCGTTTGATTAACACCTCCTTATAAGATTCGTGCAGACACTTAATAATCGTAGTGGGTAATTCAAGGCTATCCAAATAATACACAATTGAAATAACGATTTATTCATTTTAGGCTAGTCAGAACAACAATGACAACGCCAGCTGTAACAGTGAGGAGGGGCATTGCGAGAGAGATTCATAAACAGGCTCGTAGGAATTTTCCCACTCGTCATGTTGAGGTGAAAGGATTGTATGATCTTTACCAAGCCGACCTTGTGGAAATGCTGTCATTCGCTAGAGCGAATAAAGGTTATAAATATATTTTGGTTTTAATAAATTGTTTTAGTAAATATGCGTTGGCGGTGCCGATGAAATCTAAAAATGCTGTTGAAATGGAAAAGTCATTACAACCGATTTTAGATACATATTCTATGCGTCACTTACAAACCGATAAGGGAACCGAATTTTTTAATTCGAAAATTAAATCCTTACTAAGTAAATACAATATAAATCATTATTCTACGCATTCCGATAAGAAAGCGTCTATAGTTGAAAGATTAAATAGAACATTGAAAGCGAAAATGTGGAGAGCGTTTAGCGAGCAAGGAAATTATAAATGGCTAAACATTTTGGGCGATATAGTTGAAAATTATAATAATACCGTGCACAGAACAATTGGAATGCGACCCGCCGATGTCAATGAAAATAACGAGCATTTAGTACTCAGGCGTATAGTTGAAAATAGACAAAAGAAACAGCAATCTATACGCAACCGATTTAATGTGGGCGATGCAGTTAGAATCAGCAGTTTGAAAAAGACTTTCAATAAAGGTTATTGGCCGTCTTGGAGATACGAAATATATAAAATTTGGAAAGTTGAACCAACTATTCCAGTGACCTATAAACTAAAGGACGAATCTGGAAATGAGATAAAGGGCGGTTTCTATCAAGAGGAATTGAGTAAAACAAAATTTAATGACGTATTTCTCATTGAAAAAGTGGTGCGTCGTAAAGGTAATAAATTACTCGTTCGCTGGCTAGGTTATGACAAGACAAAAGACACTTGGATAAACGAAAAGGATCTATTAATGTGATGAAGGTGGTGAAACAAAGTCAAACGTTACGTGTCATGAATTTCGACACATATTTCGAAAATGATTGCGCTAATAAGTGTGATGGGCGTAATGGCCCGCTTTTACCGAATTCCATCAGATGTCTTATTGTGGGACCGTCAAATTGTGGTAAAACTAATCTCATGTTCAATTTAATATTCCATCCAAGAGCATTATTTTTTGAGAATATCTATATTTTTTCCAAATCGATTAATCAAACAAAATATCAGTTTCTAAGTCGCATATTTTCGAAAATACCAAATGTCGGTTATTTTATTTTCACCGAAAACGACGATGTGTCCCATCCCAATGAAATCAGCCCAAACTCAATTATGATATTTGATGACGTAATGTGCGAACGCCAAAATAATATTCGAAATTTCTTCGCAATGGGTCGCCATAACGATGTAGATACATTCTACTTGTGCCAAACATATAGCAGAATACCAAAGCAACTGATACGAGATAACGCTAATTTAGTGATATTATTTCGACAAGACGAAAGAAATATACGTCATGCATACAATGATCACGCCAACGCAGACATGAAATTTGAGGCTTTCAAAGAAATGTGTTAATTGGCCTGGTCTAAAAACGAAAATTCATTTCTACTGTTAGACAAAGGGCGAAAATTAAATAACGGACGATATCGAATAATGTTTGACGAATTCATTCAGTTGTAAAGATGTCTCTGACCGAACCACTTGACGTGCGCGAAAAAATTATTTTAGAAATAAAAGAATTGAGAAAAAGAATTAAAGAAAAACATAGCGCCCTAAAACGAGGCATTACGGACATGGAAGGGCATATTGAGAAAAATATTATGGAGCCGCTGATTAAACCGATAAAAGAGTATGCCGAAAAATTTAGCTATAAGCCGACGCATGATTTGAATGAGAAAACACTTTTGGCCACTATACAGCGAAAACAAAAAGATCTGAAAGCGAAAAGAAAAAAATACGATACCGAAGAAGAACATTACTACGGAAATGCGTCGAAAAGACGACCGTCCAGACCGGAATCGCCGATGAGTGATACCGAAATTGTGGCGGACAGTGAGATTCCTGTGAAGCGAAAACCTTTAGAACCCGAACAGCCAATGGAGGACGTAAACAACGAAATCCCTACAGACAGCGACATAGAAACAGAAATGGTGGATTATGAAGAAGACATGCCAACGAGTATTGCTTTAAAACCTGAAACTGTATACCAATCGAGCCCGTCTATTAGTGGTTTATTGAATACGCCTAAAGGTGTGCGTGATGCTGTAGAATTTATACGAAAAACATTTACAGGTAAATTATCAATCGAATATTTTTTAAATTTCATAAAAAGGCCCAGACAAGCGGATAATGTTTTCGGTGTGCGTATAGAAAACGATAAATGGATGATTGGCGATAAGGAATTGGAAATTAACGGAGACGACCTAATAATCGACGATATAAGATATGCAGGCACACGAGGCATATACGAATTGTTATTTAAGCGAATTCCCGACGATCATATTTACACAGAGGAAGATCTTGCAAAATATCGACATATTTTACTTATCACAAATGCACACAGGGTCAACAATTCTGCTATAGGAAAATTAAAATCAAATAGAAGTCATAAGTATACGAAAATAATTTCAAAACTGTTTCCGGCGCGTAAACCTAAATCTAATATAGATTGGGAGGCCGGTGGAAGCGGTTTGATATTGAAAGAATATGAACAGCAAAAACCGGCATATATTTACTGGAACGATCCCAACGAATTATGCGAGCGATTAAGATTATTAATGGCATCACAGTTGGCAGGCAATCAAGGCCATAATAACGAGATAATATCTATAATTGAGGAGTTAAAAGAATCCGGAATTATTGCATAATTTTGCACAATCATTTCGCTATTATCTGTTCACCAGTAAACATCATCTTATGAGTGTTGATAAATTTGGGCGTCATTTGCATAACGCGTCTTTTCGACGAAACAGAATTCCTGGGCCTCCTGGCGTCGGTTTTAAAATGACCAAAAGCGGTGATTTTGATATGCAAAATAAAAGACTTTCGAATTTACACGAACCGAAAGAAGACAAAGACGCTATCAATTTAAAAATATTTAATGAAAAATGTGCAGATTTGGAAAACAATATTAATACACGTACAAATCAGATTCGCAGTGAATTGAATAAATTACGAAAGCAATTAAAAGAAAAAATTTTGAATAAAGAATCGGAACCGAGGGCGGCGAGTGAAACTGATAGTGTCGGATTTTCAGATGCCCATTTAATACCAGAACCGAAAGAAACAATATTCATATCGCCTCCGTCGCCATTAAGAGGCGGAAGATGAAGAAGAGGACATAATGTCTAAAAAACAGCTTAGTGCGTACAGCGGCAGCGGATTAATAAGTTCATTGACAAGTTTACCGGGAAAGGTTATAAATCGGGCTATAGATTTATTGCCAGTTGAATTACATATTCCGGGCTATCAGTATTGCGGACCAGGAACAAGATTACAAGAAAGATTAAGGAGGGGTGACGCCGGTATAAATAAATTAGATCGAGCGTGCAGAGACCACGACGTTGTCTATTCACAATATCCAGATTCAAGTCATCGAGCCGTCGCCGATCAGCAATTAGCCAATAGAGCTTGGGAACGCGTAACGTCAGGTGACGCAAGTTTGGGCGAAAGGGCAGCCGCTTATACAGTTACCAACATAATGAATGCGAAAAGTAAATTCGGAGGTGGCAGGACCAGAAGGAATGCTGCTAAAAAAAAATCAACGTCATCGAAAAATAAAATTAAAACTAAAGTGCTAAAACGAATGAAAAAAATATGCTGCGCAAACAGAAAAAAAGCCGGCAAAGGCTATTACCTGAAACCGTATAGACGTGGTGGAAAATCTAAAAAAAAAAAATAAAATTACCAAAAAGAGCGTTAACAAATATCGATTTATTTAAATATGTAAACAAATTAAAAATTCCGAATTTCAGAGGCATCTTTATGAGCGATAATATGCCCAAAAAAATGTTGACGACTGAAAATGGTATTATAAATTTGGACAACACACAAGGACCGGGAACGCATTGGGTGGCCTATCGAAAATTTAAAAATAAAATCTACTATTTCGACAGTTTTGGCAATCTGCCTCCATCTCCGGAAATAATTCGATATTTCAAAACAGCGTCGGACAATGCAAACATTTTCTACAATTATACCAATAAACAAAAACTGACTAGTTACAACTGCGGTCATTTGTGTTTACAGTTTTTAACGAACAACATATAACCGGCGAAAATGCTCTGTTTAAATGGTAAAGGGTCAAACATCTCTTGCGATATATATCCGCCCATAGATTTGCGCAGCGAAAAATGGGAAATTGGATTAATTGATTTTATGACTTACAACACCATACCGAACAATGAGAAAGACGTAAATGATAAATTTCATTTTGATAATAATAAAGTTATAGAATTGCCCGAAGGATCATACGAAATTGATAATATAGTTTCGATTTTAAAGGAAGCTATTCATGAAAATTTTGGAGAGAAAAACATTGTGTTTGATCTTAAAGGAAATAACAATACGTTAAAAACGAAAATCTTCTGTTCGAAAGCAATTAGATTCGACAAAGAGCACAGCATTGGATCGCTATTGGGGTTCGAGGCGAAGGAGTTAAAACCAAATATTTGGCATACTTCCAAAAATACGGTAAATATTAACAGAGTAGACGTTATTCGAATTGTTTGCAACATTGCTAGAGGTTCATATAGAAACGGTGTTGAAGGTCATATTATTCACGAATTTTATCCGGCCGTCGAACCTGGTTATAAAATTATTGAAAAACCTACTACAGTAATCTATCTGCCGTTAAACATAACAGGACTACTTCATAATATTGCAGTGCGTCTCGAAGATCAGGACGGACAACTGATAAACTTGCGGGAAGAACATATAACGCTCAGACTTCATTTGCGGCGAAGTGTTAGTTAATAATGGTTCTAATTTTGAATAGTAGTAATACAACAGATTTTACAGCGGCAGTCAGTAGACGTCAGCCAATAGATCACCATAAGCTGCTAACAAAAAGGAACAAAGAATTTTTGGAATCTTTAGGTTATACTGTTAATAAAGAACATGTTACGAGTAGATGAAAAGGTCATTTTTGACGAAACTATTGTAGATTTGGAATATCATACGCATCTTCCGTACGCACAAACTACATTTGGTGAAAATGATGAAATTCGGATTCCAGCGCACCAACAAAATGTTTACACGTTGCCATCTAAGAGTTACATATATATAGAAGGAGAATATAAAGAAGTGAACCCGGCCAACAATCACGAGGAACAAAGCGTTAAAATAATTAGCAATGGGATGGCATTTCTTTTTGACGAAATCAGATATGAAATTTGTGGCACAGAAATAGACAGGGTGAAAAACGTTGGTATTACGACAACAATTAAAAATCTATTAACCAGCACTGAAGATGAAAAAAATATTTTATTGAACGGAGGATGGAATATAAATATGATTCCTTTCGAACACGATAATAAATTTTCGTTTTGTATTCCTCTGAAAATGTTACTCGGATTCGCAGACGACTACGCCCACATTTTATTAAACGTGAGACAGGAATTATTATTACTCAGAAGTTCGACCAATATAAATGCAATTATAACGGAAAATAATAACAATAATGTCGAATTGAAAATTACAAAAATATTTTGGAAAATTCCGTACGTGCGAGTGGCCGATGATTATAATTTATCGCTATTAAGAATAATCGATAAGGACCAACCAATTTCATTAGGATTTCGACGTTGGACACTCATCGATAATCCTGCTTTGCCGACTTCAAAAAATTCAACCTGGACAGTAAAAACAGCGTCCAATAGCGAAAAACCTCGTTACGTCATCATCGCTTTTCAAACGGACAGAAGGAATGTGAAAAACAAGAATGCCGGTCATTTTGATTTTTGCAACATTGTCAACATTAAACTATATTTAAATTCGCAATATTATCCGTACGATAATTTTAACGGTAATAAGGCAATCATCTACGATTTTTTCACAAGATTTCAGTCGTCATACTACCATGGCAGCAATAATAGACCGGCCATAGATTTTAAAACATTCATTGCAAAAACACCAATATTTGTTATAGACTGTTCAAGACAAAATGAATCATTAAAAACTGGCACCATAGATGTGCGAATTGAAATCGAAGCAAATACAAACCTGCCTGAAAAGACAGCTGCATATTGTCTCGTCATCCAAGACGCTCTCGTCGAATATACACCTTTCTCTGGTCTTGTGCGTAAAATATTTTAATTGTATTTCTTTTTTTTAACTGAGAAAAATAAAAAGTTGTAAACAAAAATAGTGTATTTTATTTATAAGACCCACTTTCTGTTACCAAAATTTATAGGATATAGACAATGGATAATTCATAAAATGCTATTTTGTTTTATCTTTATTAATCTACAAACATTAACATAACATAATTTTGTGTTTAGTTTTCAGTCACAAAATTACGAAGTAGAGTTTGTTCGAAAGTAAAAGTGTCCATAGAAAGACCAAAGATACATTTAATGATTCAAAATTTTACCTACTTTTTTAACGAAATATTATTTAAAAAATATGTGTTAATTATAAACAAATTGATTAATTTTTTTAAATGATCAAGTTTAAGATGCATTTATTTTTATATATTATAAATTTCATGAATAAAGGAAATCAAAAGATCTAAATTTTGTCGCCTCAGACTAATATGTGCATGCAAATAATTGAGTTACGCAAAACAGCTGCTCTCAAAACTTCCTGTCGAGGGCAAAGTTCAAGCCCGAATATTCATTTCATTTTAACAGCAGTGCTATATATTCATTGTATAGAGTAAGTCACGTCATGTGTTGAACATTTCAAACACTTTAGCACTTTATAAAAGTTATCAATTCAATTAAATTAAATTAGAAAATCTCTGACTCTATATTCAGTTTAACAGTGTTTAAAAATAATTGTATTAGTAATTATAAAACATCATTTTAATTGCTTATACCTGCTAAAAAATTAAAACGTTTTTATCTTTCTCTTTTGCTAAGAGACTGTGAGAATAAAATTATCTGTAGTGGTGGAGTTGAGCTTATAGTCAATTTATTTACAAACAAACAAAATTATAATTATAGAGCGATTAGAGAGTATATTATTCAAATACAGGACATTTTCCCTTAATTTTCATAGTAGACGTAACATATCAAATTTGTTCAAAAACTAGTGGTTTCCCTCACAGTATTGGGGAGAAATATTTTGTAATGTTCAAGTATTAAACTTTGAACTTTAAAAATCTAATTTATAAATTAAAGCTGATACATAAACCTTGAATATCAGCCATTTTTTAACTCTCGTTAGAATTTTTCTAAGTAAAATTATTGTTTAGGATCGTAGAAGTTACCAAATACCTTACGTTATTTTCATGTCTAGAAACATGTAGAAATATTTCCTTGCGCAGTTATTTTTATTGACGGTTAATGCTCACGAAGTATTTATTACTGCTTGGTCTTTTCCTATTACAGAAGAAGGCGGTTATTTGAAATAATGTACACAAGAAAGATTACAAAAATATTTATTCTCACAGAGTACAATTACAAAACTTCTTTACTCCTTCAGCTTACAACAATTGCAAAACCAATTTTTTTAATTTATTTAAAACAGAGACATTATTTGCGACGGTGTTTAAACATGTTATTCCAAAGACGTCTAAATTATTTTCAATCGTTTGTTGTATATTTTTCGTAAATTCGTTATATTGCACAATAATATTGTTTTTAAAAAAATATAACAATCCGTTTGTATATCTAAATACAGACTCCATATGGGTCGGTAAAAATGGAAAGTTGTTTGAAATGTAGCCGTATTTCTTGACATGAAATACTTTTTCATCTAGTTCCAAAAAGTAAATGTCATTGAAAAAGATATAAGTTATTCCCCTATACGAATTCACAACCCCGTGTATTTTCATCTGGCTTCCACCACCCAAAAAGGAAATATGTTTCGGGTAATCTTTAACTAATTTTAGAGATGGATATTCTATCATAAATATCTGCTCTTCTGCGAAGAATACAATTTCACCAGATGGTCTCTGATAAATAAAATCTATTTTTGTAAAATTCGGTGATAAAAACGGCAACCATTCTACAATTTTTTGAACTTTGTCAACATATTTATTACCCAACATTACTGACCAAATCCATTTTTCGTGAAATATATACAATTCTTTATTAACAACTAAAAACGTTTTTAGATTTTTCAAATTGCACAAATTCGGCGTAACAACGTCTTCCACTTTCTTTGTAGGCAAGGTTTTCGGTTTCAATGTAGTTGATGTTATCTTTTTCTTTCCGTATAACGTCTGTATGGCGAAAATGTCGTCTTCTCCAAGATCAGCCAAATCGCTTTTATAATATGGATACATAATTGAATCTAAACGATTGGAATGTGATATTCCCAATGCATGTCCTATTTCGTGTATTAAAACATTTAATAGGAAATGTTTACCTGAACCGCATTTTTTAATATTGTTTTCTAAACACCAATCTGCATCGCTATTTAAATGGATTTCTCGAGTTGATTGGTCTATATGGGGTAAAAACGCGTGTCCCAGTAAATTGGCGTCAAGTGGATATGAACAATAATTTGGAGATTTTTCAAACGTGTGCCTGGTCCGTTTAAAGGAAAGTAATATATCCGGTTGGACCCTATCTTTCACAAAAACCAAATCGGTATGTTTTTCCCAAGCGTTAAAAGCCTGTCTTGTTAACTCATTTATTTGGGTCGTTGCTAAAACAAAATGATAGCCCAATACTTTTTTACGCCATTTCACATGATGGAGTTTAAAAGGCAGTATAGAGTCTTTAAGACCACATCGCGGTTTTTTCATAAATTCTAAAGTAGCATTGTCAATTTTACCATTAGTATTTATATTATATGTCTCTTGAAAGAGATGTAAAGCATCAGTCACAAATGTTGAATTGATGTTCGCCAAACCAATAGATGACGCGTTCAAATATCCAAATTTATGTAAATAACTTACAACAAAATTATAATTCTTATCCGTACAGCTTTTTCCTTTCCCTACACACACATTAGCATCAAACAATTCTTCTCTAACAGGATACGTATTTACAAACGCAATAATCACAAAATATATCATTAGAAAAAACATTCTTGTGTTGAACTCGCGGCGTCGTTCAACGAACTGACAAAATATAACGAAATAATTCGTGATAACCAAATTTCAGTCGTTCAACGAACTGACAAAAAATAACAAAATTTCTCTCTTGACTCTGAAAGCATTCATATTTATTACACACCCAGCGCAATTACTTTGAATGAGTTCCGCGTATCAAATGACGGTTGTTTACAATCGCGACCTTCCCGGACAATTATTTTAATGATGGCGTTTTACAACCGCAACATTTCCTGGTGCATTGTTTACATTACTAAAGGTCGAGGTGATGACGCAATTTATCTGTTGCACAACGCCCGGTAGGCCCAGCAACTCCCTTACTACTATTGTTCCATTTTTTTGTTTTTTCCGTTTTCATTAGGTTAATTTTATTATTAATACTGTTTCTTATGTGTTCAGTATTTTGGTGGGTAATGTTTGATACTCTCACACCTATTATTCACGAAAAAACACAACAATTTATAATAAAACATAAAACAAACACTATAAACAGACAAAACAGAAAAATCGAAAATTTATCAAAACAACATAACCTAAAAAATAGCCTAGAACCAATCCACACATCAAAACAACAACATAACCTAAAAAACAACCTAGAACCAATCCACACCTCTAACAACAATAAATTCATAAACTTAACTAAAACACAATTTACTGAAAAAGAAAAAATAATAATAACAAATTCCTTTAAATATAACCTACCTAACTTCAACAAAAAACGAATAATAAAAAACCTAATAGTTGACACAGAATCTAACATCCACAAAATTACCCACCAAAATACTGAACACATAAGAAACAATATTAATAATAAAATTAACCTAATAAAAACGGAAAAAAACAAAAAACCGAAAATATATTAATAAAAAAGAAATTATAAAACTCAGAAAAAACTAGAAAACAACGACTACTTAATATTAAAATCAGATAAAACAAATACACCAGTAATAATAGAAAATACCAAATACATCGATTCAATGACTAACTACATAAAAGAAAATAAATACGAACAAATCCCAGACCCAACTAGCAAATACCTTATTACAATAAAAAACTTAATAGTCACTCACCGTAACACCCTAAACTACAACAATAAATTAAAATACCACACAAGACTATACCCATTCAAACCATGCGCACCAATATTATCAGGGATACCTAAAATCCACAAACCCAACACACCATTTAGACCACTAATAAATTTCACAACAGCGCCATCTTACATAATCGCAAAAATTCTAGACAAAATCATAAGATCTAAAATACATATCAACAACACATACAATATAAAAAATGGATACGAATTAATTAATAAAATAAAAACGATAAAAACAAACAGCAACACAAAAATAATAAGTTATGACATAACTAACATGTACCCTAGTATCCCAATAGAAGAAACCATAGAAATGATAAAAAACAAACTGATACACAATAACGAAAAAAGAAACATAATAGATAGTATCATTACGCTAACCAAACACATATGTAACCAAAATTACTTCCAATTTAACAATAAATATTATAAACAAACAACAGGACTCCCCATGGGTTCACCCATATCATCTGTCATGTCAGAAATATATTTACAACACTTTGAACAAATAATAATTAAACCTATAATAAACACACACAATATTTCACTATGGACAAGGTATGTAGACGATATACTTGTAATATACCAACCTACCATTCGCAACTAACACATCATAATATTAAACAAACTAAATACATACAACGAAAACATACAATTCACCGTTGAAACAGAAACAAATAGAACAATCAACTTCCTCGACATCACTTTAAATATAAATGATAATAAAATAGAAACTACAGTATACAGGAAACCTACTTCCAACAACACCACAATACACTACAAATCTAACCACCCCTGGACACACAAAATTAACACTTACAGTAACATGATAAATAAAGCAATAAAATACACACAGGATAACAAACAAAAATTAAATGAAGAATTAGATAACGTTACAAAAATAGCAATAGAAAATGGATACAACAAACACATTATAAAAAATATATACAATAAATTCACAAAAAAACCTAACCTCAACACAACACTACAACCGGAACACGAAAATAAAAAAATCTACCTAAAATATAAATACACCAATAACAAAATAGAAAAAATAACAAATATATACAACAAAGAATACTACACTCCAACATACAAACCAAACAACAAAATAATAAAATATCTTAATAACACAAACCACAAAACAAATTCAGAAAAACATAACCTATCAGGAATTTACAAAATCACATGCAACAACTGTAACGCTTTTTACATAGGAAAAACAACCAGAACATTTAAAATAAGATTTGAAGAACATTATAGAGCATTCAAAAACAAAAATTCTAAAGTATCAAATGTTGCAGCATACCTAATATCCCATAAACACGAAATAACAAATTACGAAAATAACCTAACCATACTTGAAATAAATAACAACCCAATAGAACTAAACTCACTAGAAAAATACCACATTTATAAAAACATACACAACAATTTAATGAATCTACAAACAATATATACAGATGACATACTATATAGAAACATCATACACACAGATCAAGAGAAAGTGCGCGTAACGTCAACAAACACCAATATCACAGACCGAACATCTACAACAAAAAAACATCCGTGATTCGACAATGGTCAATTGACCGAAAGGTGCCTCATCACTCATGGTAAAATTATTGCACTTAATGGTGGATAAAATTACTTACAATAGTAATATATTAACTTCATATATATATATATATATATATATATATATATATATATATATATATATTAATATGTTAAATATGGTGATATGTTTTCTTGTAATATAGTTAATAAAGTAAAAATATTTCAAAAACAAGAATACTTTTAATTCATATATTATTCAAAGCTTTTCGCCGATAAAACAGTACCAGCATCTTCAGGAAAATAATTATCCATCAAAATATTATTACAAAAATTAAATCATATGTACTACAAACAACTATATGTTTATAAGTATTGCACTTTATGTAATTTTCTCTATAACATCAATGACCTTATAAATAGTTTGGTGTCTTGACCTCACTTGAATTTGTTCATCAATTAATTTGTCTTAAACTTTATGCTTATAAATTTCCAATGCTTCACATATATTCATCTTTAATGCTTTATTTAATTCTTTTATTAATTTAATATTTTCTATTTCAGGAAATTCGTGTCCATTATTAATACAATAAGTAGCTAAATTTCATTTGTATATGTTTGTTTTGATATAAGCATTTAAATGTTCTTTGTATCTTTCTTTTAATTTCTTTTTTGTTTGTCCTACATATAATTTATTACAAGCTTGACATTTTATATTATATACACCATTTCTTTCGTGCATATTATTTTGATTATTGTTGTTGTTTTATATATATATATATATATATATATATATATATATATATATATATATATATGTATATATATATATATATATATATATATATATATATATATATATATATATATATGTATATATATATATATATATATATATATATATATATATATATATATATATAGCAGCTGTATATAGTACCTGAAGAAGCAGTTGTATTTAGATCCTGCACGAAGGGCTTTGGAGAAATTACTAATATTAAGAATAAAATTAAGTGTTAATCAAAGTTCTGAAAAAAATAATAATAAATAAGTAAATAAAATTGTAAATTGATCAGATTTGTAGTTATTGTGTTAAAATTAAATTCAGTGTTAGAGATAAGAAGTGTTAGCATAAGAATAGTTGAATTTTTTTTTAATTTTGTTAGATCACAAGCTGATAACGGAATTGTAAGACGTAGTCAAAGACTTGGGGAACAAAATGGGAAAATGAGTAACCAAGAACAATTAGGGCAAGTAATTGAAACACCAGTCTAGTTTACAGATACTAGTAGCGAAAAAACGCGAGATAGTGAAAATCAGGGGCAGGGGACCGAAAACAGAGAAACTATGATCCAGAATCCATTAGGGACAAGTGATCAAAACATGGGAACATTAGGAGTAGGCTTAGACATTAAACAATTATTAATGAACTTAATCGAACAATCAAAGGAAGATAGAGCAGAAGATAGAAAGAACGCAGCTAAAAATTTTGAACAATTAAATAATAATTTTGAAAAATTACGAGAGATAATAGAGAAAACAAACGAAACAGCAGCTAAACATTATGAGGAACAAAACATTAAAATCAGTAAAAGGAATGATAACACAAGCAAACTAGGGATCAGTTTAATTAACGAAGTAACTGAAATTAAAGATCAGCTTAACGAATCTAATAATAATATTAAAGAAAACAATAATAAATTAGAAGAAATTCGTGAGGAACTCAAACAAGAGAATATTGAGCTCAATAATAAAATATCCGCGGTAAATAATAAACTTAAACCATTGAGAAACGTGTCAAGGATGTCGAAATAAAGACGGATAGAAAATATACTGACCTTATGACAGATTGCATTAATCACAGGGACAAACAAACACAAGAAATTGCAAATATAAAACATAGAATTAAATCTGTTGCAATTGGTAGCAGAGATAACACTATTATAGGACCACCAGTAAATCTAAATTTAACGTTTAGGGTAGTAGAAAGAGTGCCAATGACCTTTGTACAAGAACTAATCGCGATACAAGAGAAATATTATCAGGGGACAGATTTAGATTGGATTACCCAATTCTTAAGGGATCAAGCGTTAGATTGGTGAAAAACATCATTACGAAACCAAACATTAAAACTTTTCAAGAGTTCGTTAAGGCGTTCAAAAAGAAAGTGTGGGGAGAAGTAGCTCAAGAGAGAGTCCGATTTGAATTTGAATTTGGAAGATACCAGGCTAATAGAAGCTTAACAATGGTCGAGTACGTGCAAAAAAATGTATTGTTATACGTAGGCTTAGAACCAAAGTTTAAAAGTAACCGATATAACGCTGAAAACAGTACAACACAAGTTCGGAGGGTAAAGAGTCAACGACCCGAGACAATAACGTCAACGGATGGAAGGTAGGAATCAGGCTCAAAATAAACCTTTTGAAAGAGACAAAAACGTAAGGGTTTGGGACAAACCCACAACCATCGCCTGACAAAAAATGTATGACACAGTCGGCCGACGAACAACATTTAGAATCAGGAATGCAATGCCATTTTTTCCAACTTGAGGGACTTACTTGCACAAGACGAACCTTCTGAACAACCAGCTGATGAACTTGCCCATTGTTTCGAATTGAAAGTGAACTTAGGAGATGTTACTGTCGATGCATTACTTGATAGTGGAAGTCAAATCTACTAAGCGAGCAATTATATATTAATATTAAAGACATAATTTAAAGATTGTTATGAATGGGGAGTGTCAAATGTAAAATTGTTCAGCGAAATGGGATACAAATCAAATCCTATAAAACAACAGGTAGTAACGACAATCCAAATAGGAGCTTACTTGTTGGAAACTGAGTTTATAATTGTGGCAAACTTTATATTACCATGTATTTTAGGAACTAAGTTTATTTTGGACAATGAAGCCATTATGAATTTAGTATAAAAGACGATAGAAATTGGTAATAAAAACAATAATAATAACTCGAGGCAGGAAGAAAATAAATTTAAATTTAGCCAAACCCATCAGCATGTAATTAACTGTGATGTAATTAAGGCTCAATATGAAGGTAAAATAGCTAATATTAATACTATTAATGAGGAACAACAGGACAAGTTGACAAAAAATATAGAACAGTTTTTAATTCAAAATCTGGATCGATCAGTACCTACTACCAGCATAGCTTTGGAGTAACTGATTATATGCCTTATAAGCAAGTGAGTTGGCCGATTACTATGAAATATAGGGACGCAGTTAATGACGAAATAGCCACAATGTTAGAAAATGATGTGATTGAAAGAGCAAACAGCCCACACATAAACCCAATTTGTACACATTATCAAGATAAGACATACGTGCATGTGGAACCCCCAGAGTGACAGATCATAACGCACCATGAGAAAATTAAATCAGTTGTTTAGAATACTAATTAAAGAAAATCATCGTGCTTGGGAGAAGATATTAAACACTCATCAACGAAATCTACCAAGACACAATCAGAACGACTCCAATTGAAGCTCAGTTCGGAAGGAAACAGCAAAGAATACAGCAGAAAGTGGTGAAGACTCCAGATAATCGGGAACCAAATGTAAAATCATCGTCATAAATATGTATCCACATGAAGGATAGGAGAGAGAAATGTGCTGCCCAATTTAATAAGAACCCAGCTACAGATTACGAGGTAGGGGATTTGGTACTACTAAGGGCATTAAATGCATCAAAAACGGCAATGAGGTTGTGTGCTAAATTCTATAACTTATATAAGGGGCCATATTTAATAAACAAGCGACACGGGAATTCTGCGTATCAGCTTGTGAATCATGTAACTCACGAAGTACGTGGTATTTTCAATTGTCGACTGCTAAAAAAAATACTATAATCCAGCAATATAATGAAATTCATGTTAGTATATTTAAGACTTGTGAAATTGCATAGTTAGTTAAGGGCGGTAGTAAAAACTGCCGAGAGCCTTGAAAAGAACAATAAAAGACCCAAGTAAAAAGGTGGTAAACCGACACTGCTTTGGGGTAAGGATATTGTCTACTAGTAAGGTCATAAATACAGTTGTCAGACCTTTAGGACTTTCAATTGTTGTCTTTTAACTTAGTTTAAGGTGAACAAATGTACTAATTTTGTATTTTGTTAGTTAAATATTTAAGAGATAAAGGAGACTTCATGTCAGGCTTGTAACTTCTTGTTTGCGAGATTGTATTTTGAATTAAGACCCTCTGATGATGATGACATGGTCACTGAAAATGTACATAAAGGTTTAATCTTAAGTAACATGTAGTATTTGGTAGTATAGATTAATTTTGCGATATTGGGGTTCTTTCCAATATTTTCATTGTAATAATTTATAGTGTCAATATAGATTTTTTGTTTATTTTTTCGAATTGTTAATTTTGTATTTATCATGTAAAGTGATTTCATAATTCATTATTTGAAACCTTCAAGTGTTTTATAACTCATTAAACTTCATATAATTAAAAAATTTGAACTGGAAATGTTTTCCAGTTAATCAATTCAAGTTAAAAAAAAAGTTTTAATGATAAATCATATAAGCCTACCATTTATGTAACAAGTTGACTAAGGGATAAAAGAAATGTCTTGACAATTTTAATATTTTTTAATATTAATAAAGTATAAAATATATATTTTAAATCTGAGTCTTTCTATCAAAATCATACAAATTAAAACTCCAATAGGTACTCCTACATATTTTGTTTTAGTTTTAAAGTTGATACACCTGATTTCTTTTTGAATGTCCCACAGGATAACATTTTCTATTGCACTATGTTAAATGTTCCACACAATGGAAAAATTTACAAGTCATGTTTCCGTGTAAGAAAATTTTGCTGTTAACATTGCAAGGGAATATACATGTATGGATTTTGGTGTGGTATCACAACAGTTTGAATATAAGAAGAAATTGGTTTAACCTGAAAGCATTCAGGTAAGTGCATATTTCTCTAACCACTAGAAATATCATACTTGCTGTTTAATATAATAAATATTTTGTTATTAATATAGTCTAGTTTAGTGGTCTGTTTTACTATGAATTTTTTTAGTCTATACAGGTTGCTGTATATAGCTTTTGTTTCTCTATATTTTCTTATTGCAAAACCATAGTTTGTATTGCCAAAAATCTTTGTTCTTATATAGAGTGTAATTTTAGTTAACATATATGAAACTAGAAACAAAAGACATGAAATCTTTTTATACCATTACCATTTAGCGATGTAAACATTTTTTCCTGTTTAATATGTGTTTTATTCAGTTTATAATTCACAATAAGCAAATAATTTCAGAATAAAGTGTATTTGTTCCAAACCATGAATACACTATGTTTTTTAGGTAAATGTTCACTCTTTTGCATATAAGCATACAAAAATCAAATAATTACTGATTTTCCTCTAATTTATTTTAACAGTAGGTAATTATTCTATTGTAATAAGTTTTTACATTATTAGTAGGAAAAGGAATATATAAGCAAACCATTTTAAATGTACATGAATTATTCTTTTGTATGAAATTAATTGCAGAATAACAATAAGTAACAAACTTATTTTTGTATAGTAAACAAAACATTTACCTACTTTTGAAAAGGCTGTACATTTTAATTGTAATCAGAGGCAAGCCTTAAAAAATAACTGGCAGGAAGTTAGTGTTATATTCTAGGGCGACAAACAAGCGTCTGTTTATTCACTTATAAATATTAAAAAATGGTATTTCTTATACACACGCAATTTAAAATATATTTAGGATCACTTACAAACTTTTCACAACACTACAAACATTTTATTTAATTAGTTATGTTCCTATATAAACTGACGGAACAACAAACTCTTAAAACCTACCTTCGTTAAGCGGATTGAAAATGACAATTCTGCCAACATTTTTCTTTGCAAGCATATTACGTACACATTTAGCTTCAGAACTAACTACACCACAATATTGAAAGTAAGCCAATAAATTAGCTACACCCATGATATCAAGAACGGACAAAAACCGTACCTACCTATGGTAAAACTGTTGTAAACGTTGTAACTAAAGAATCTAATCACATTTTTCTTAGTCGGCATGTTACAAATAAATATAACACTATAAATAACACTTTTACAATTTTTGGATGTCAGTATTAAATTAGCTACAAGGAAACTAAATTAAATTAGCTACAATATTAAATTGAAATACCTACTAGCCCGGACACTCGTCGTACCTACCTATTGTTTAGCGGCTGTAGAGTTTAGAGAATATTATTGTAATGGAATAATTATTTAGGCATGTTATGCATACAAATAACATTTCTACATTATTGGATGTCAATAACAAATTACCCTACCAAAAACCATACCTACCAATAGTATCAATCGTTGAACTATCTTAGAAGTTACAAAAACCAATCATGGGCGTGTTATCTATACAAGTAACGTTATAGCTAACATTAACACACTATATGGAAGTGAATATAAAATTAGTTACAAGCCATGATAGCTAACCCAGACAACAACCATAACTACCCATCGCAGTGGTCACATTTTTTGAGTGTCAAGTATACAACTTTAGTTGGAATGTTATAAGTATAACTCTTTCAGTTATTCTTTATAAATTAAGATCTTTATAATTCTTATCAGTATATGCTCTTTATATTTTGACTACTGTAAATGTATTATTTTTCATACTTGTAATAGAAATACTGTATTGTAGAGAAAACTGTAAACGTCTAACACCTTTACAGTTCTGTAAGATGCCGACAAGCAGTAATTTTTGAAAAAACTGAAATAACTTAGTCTACCTTAATAACTGTCATATTACTGTTGTTAGTTTTCATTGAATTATCTCAATGAAGCTTTATGATAACTGGAAAAGATTTAGTTACTGATTTTTAATTACACAAACTATTCTTATGATATCAAGCCATTCATGTTTGAATGATGAAAACCGATAGAATTTTCTTCTTGTTAACCCTCTGCAAAGGATGTTTGTATCCCTGTGGGGTTGGGACCACCACAAAGAAAACTTACAGAGCAAAGTTTAAACTTTAGGTTTACTTCTGGGTTAGACATGGAATGTATTGTGACCAACAGGCCATCTGCAATTTCACATAGATATTTTTAACAATTAAATGAGGTGATTAAAAGTGCAAAATTAAGCCACACGTTAGGTTAGTTTTCAAAAACGTACTCAATTTAACTATTTTTATTTTAATTAATTTAAACATAATTTAAATAAATATGCTTAATGCAAATAGCCTTTTTGACAAGAAAATAATCATGATAATTTTGTTTCTGTTTTTTGTAAAGAACCAAATACAGTTAACATTGCTTAGACAAATAATAAACTAATCTAAAACTAGAAAAAATAAAACTAAATCCTAAACACTAATCCTAGTACTAAAACCTTAGGACTAAACAGCTAGAATAGTATCCTAGGTAAATGAAACAAATATATTACAACTATTCTTTGAGAATAGCTTGTGAGGTTATGTTACAACAAATAAAAGACACACACAAAACTCACAAATTAATCATTTATTGACGCATACGTGTATTATTAAATGAATACTTTGTGAGTTTTGTCTATGTTTAATTTTTTTTTAACATAACCTCACAAGCTAAGCTCAAACAATAGTTGTATAGTATATAAAGAATTTAGTATATAATATAACTAAAGAGCTATTTATACAATAGAGGATTTTATAAGGAAATATTTATAAAGAATTGTTTTTATTTTAAATCTCAAGACTTTACAATAGACTACCTACAGCCACACCCGTCAGGAGTTTAAGCAAGCATTTCAACCCCTCTTATCGTGTTTTAGCCAAATAGGATTAAAGTTTTAAATTATGAACCACTGAACCTTTTGCCAATTGTTTTTGCTGTTTGAATTCTTCATTTTATGTAGTAGTTACACCCTGCTTGTGTGAGTTCTTTGACCCCTTCAGATGTCAAACTTTCTCTTACACTTGTTTACTAAATTAGTTTAACTTTAGAAAACAATCTACACCAATCTGATAGAGTTTATACTGACGTTATTAATCTGAAAGAAATTAAACTGAAGTGAAATTGTGTGTTTATGTCCATCCATTAAATATTTCTGCCCTTCACTATAGAGGTGTTCACTTCAAAAGAACGACAGTGAACATAGAAAAAAAAGCGTACGATAAAAACGGGATACTTTGTCAAAAGTTCGATTGTGAGAGGTCTAGTTTGAGAAGGTAAATTTACGTACCAACTTGAGAATCTGTATGTTGCCATGAGCACATGTAGCCAGTATCAGTCTCGTTTTGTGTGAATTTTTCACCATTTTGTTCTGTTTTTTCTCGGTTCAACCATAAAAGTACGTGTATACTGTCTTATCCCATAAGTAGATGGCAAAACCACAGTTTCAGCCCAACAGGTGGTTTTGATGGAAAATACGTTACTTTTCCGTTAAAAACGGTTAGGTGGGGTATGAGGGGTTGGTTTCAGCGATTATTGGAGGGTGAGGTGAATGGTATGAGGTCTGGAATGTGCGCGGTTGTGCGCGGTTGTGCGTGGGTGTATGTGGCAGGTGTTTTTTTTAGAAATACGTTAATTTTCCGTTAAAGACCGTTAGGTGAGGTAGTATGGGTTGGTTGGTGATATGGGTGTTGGCTGTTGTGTGATGTAATTAGAAGCATGTTCGGACATGTTGGGGGGTAATGTAAAAACCGTTGTTTACCTAGAGAATGTGTGTATTATATTCTGTACCCAGTTCGTTGCTGACCTATATTTTTACTATAGCGTCGCGTGTGTACGGTTGAAATCCGTTACGAGGTGATGGGATTATTTTCGCTATAAATGTGTCAGTCGCAAAGACTGAACGGTGACTTCTCTGTTTGTTCTCCAGATCTTTACTGGTTAAAAAAATGTAAAAGCATGTTAATTTATTGATATAGGTTCCTCGCGTAAAACGTCATTGGGAACTTGTATAGATGATGACGACGACATACTTGTGTTATAGTTTTGTGGATAAGTAGTTGGTTAGTATGTCAAGGTCATAGGAAGATGTTTTTAAAAAGAGTCGCAAGCAGAAGTGCTTGCGACATTAATATTAATTTTTTTATTTATTTATTTATTATTTTTTTATTATTTTTTTTTTTACACAAATACAATAGCATCTTATAATTACAACGCTATATTATAACAAAAATACAATTTTTTTTTTAGACTAATACAGCTACTGATGTAAAGTCAGTTCGGTGGACCCACATCCGGACGGTCCGTTGGAGACTATGTGAAATTCGCCGGCACCCACCTCATCCAAATCCATGTTCGCCAACAGCGTGATGAAGCGTCTAGGTAGGAATATCTGGAATTTCGGGTCTTCTCCTTCCTTGTATGGGAAACCTCCGAGCGCAGCAACAACTGCTTCCCCGTAGGTAGTGTCGATTTTTCTGAGGTAGTGCACCGAATACTTTTTACCTTCCTTTAGTTCTGAACATTTCTTTATGGGCAACCCGTCAGCTTTAGACTTTGAGTTGAACTGTTGAATTATTGACTGTAAAGTTGCTTCGCGGTTCATAGTTACGGAGGAGAAGTAACTGTATCGTGTAGCTCTGCCTGAGGTCTATAAGGAAATGATGTCTAACCACCGCTCTCTTTGGTTTATATAATGCGTTTCCCCCTCCCTTATTATTGTAGTCATAGTCTTAAGACTGTCGCGACTTTCATCGCACGTAGAAGCGCGCAATTCGTTTCTTTGTGTTGCGGGGCTATAACGCTTTTACAAACGTTCTGGATTCCTCTCAGGAAGGTCCATTCTCTTGAGGAACCGATATCGATAACTTCAGCAGAAGTGAAACCACGAATCCATTTCGCCTTTTCGTCACCCGTTGTAAATATCAGATCGAACTGTTTCACGTAGTATAACATGACGTTACGAAGCTCTACGTAATCGGTGAACCCTTCCTCCCACGATATGTGATGATAATTCTTACTCAACCAATTGTTGGTTTTCTTGTATTTATTGCTCAAGGTAGAGTATTCGAAAGGCGGTTTAAATAGGAACGTGTAGGTAGCGTTTGTTTGTAGGTCCAATAATACGAGTTCCTTCACTATAAACGCGTTACACTCTCCTTTAAAACATTGCATCTCTAACACGCAAGCAGATCGTTCCATTATTTCTTTTTCCTTGTCCTCTATTCTCCAAAACGTCCGGACGCAGACTGCAAATAGGTCTCGATCCTTTTCGCCTTTTATACCTCTTCCTGCTTAGGAAGAATGCTCGTAGCGTTCTCATCTTCCCCCGACGTTATCGGTTCAACGTTCTTGATATCTTCCTCCTCGTCTTCTACGCTCGTTTCTTGATCCAGCATAAGCAACAGCTGTCTATTGAGTTCAACCTCTTGTGGCAACCGGTTGTATATGCTATAATCAATGTACCCGTACTCTGGTGGCTCACCAATCCCACCTTTTAAACAAGCCTCTACATAGTCTCTAATACTGTCCTCAGACAACTTCAACTGTTCCAAGTACCTTTCAACGGCAGGAACCACACCATTTAGTACGTAAAATTCTCTAGGCGTCAACATAACCTTTTGCCCGTTCCGATGATAATCTTTAATACGAACGTAGTGTTTGCCGTATATCTTTACGGTGTCAACTTCGATATCTGTTCCGGGTAATATCAAACGTGTCTTCTTTCCGCTTTCTCGACAGGCTAGGAAGGTTTCAAAAACGTTCAAGTAGCCGACAAAGGTCTTGAACGAATCCGCTGTAAATAAAATGTATCTTTTGGAGTGGTTGATGAGCACTCCTGGCAAAAGAGACAGAGACTCAAAAACCCCTACTGTCACGTTCTTTCCCATGCACGCAGTTAGTGGGTACACAGCACGGAGATAGGCACCGATAAACATATCGCTTATGTCGTCTTCAAGATCGTCTTCCCTGTTCCTTTTCATTTCCGTTAGACGTATTGCGTTGTTATAGAGCGAGGTTAGAGCGTTGTCAACGTCTTTAAACTCTGGTATTTCTACACGAGTTTCTTTTGAATTTTCATTAGAAACCGTATCATCCACGTTTTCGTCCAACTTAACACCACTCGCTAAAGGTGCGTCCGTCTCACTACATGTGTTCATTATGTGGGTTCAAGGTCCTTTCTAACTATGAATGTCTGGAAAGTGATCTTGACTGGTCGAGATCAAAGTTTTAAATGAAAACAACTCCATCCGACTTTCTTATATACATCGCCACCCCCTCCCACTGATCAAAACAAAACACCTCTACGACACTCTCTTTACACTCCCTGTGAGAGGCGTATAAGTTACTATCGTATCGTGTAAAATCAAACAGTAAGCAGCCGTTTTGTCAGGAATATTTTCTGCTGTCTCAAATTCTAACCTGATATCAACTGTTGAGCTCTTCACAGATTCGTTCTGTTTCGAACAATCAATAACCACTATTGGTGAATATTCCTCATACGAATCCGGAGAAAACAGAGGCGCGTTCTTACGCCCGTAATACGATGATTGAAACTTAGCGTACATCTCGTACAGCATTGAATAACGTTTTTTCGAAAAATCGGCGCTAACGTTGTCGTACGGGAAAAACTGCGAGTTTAGGAACAGTTTTATGTTTTTAAGATTGCAATGATCGAAATTAGTTGAATATCTTGTAATGACGTGCTTCCTGTTAGTCTGAAATGCAAAAATTACAAATCTTGGTTTCTCCATTTGGTACGACGTTTTTATCGTCCATGAATGTCTCTGAGTTTGCGGCAGTACGGGGTATTCGTGCAACTCCCAACTCCGAAATGGTACCACGATCTCGTGGTCATCGTTTAGCTCTCTCAAAAGCCTGACCTTGTGTTCATCAGACAATCTCACGTGCGGCACCCGCCATACTATCTTTTCCAAAACGCATTTCCAATCCAATGTGGCATCGGTTGCACCGGTAGCTCCTATTATGCAATCGTTGTCTGAAGAAGATCTTATTAGAACCAACTCTTGACGGACGTTCATTATTATTCTACGGTAATCCTCTGCAAACCCCAACAACAATTGAAGCGGAATACAAAAGTCAAAATTCCCTGTTGAGTTTGGTTTTTCATTAATATCGGTAGGAAACAACCAACCGGACATTCATATAATGTTGCGATCTGAAGCCGAAAGAGATACTAGGCCTTTTAGAGTGCTGGTTATTCCCACGCGTTTCACGGAATCAACCGTAACACCGGAAATTTCATATCTAATCTCCTCGAACAGATACGACATCGCGTTATTCACAAACGGGACTTCCGTTCCCAAAGTCCCATCTTTTTTCGTCACCTTTCCTTCGATGTACAGGTAGCTCTCCGACGGCAGAGTGTACGCATCTTGCGATTGAATAGGAATACGGATTTCGTCGTTATTTCCTAATCTGGATGAAGCGTAAGGGTTGTGGCTGTGATACTCCTTCTCCCAAATCGTTTCGTCGAACACCGGACCGTGGCCTATGTCTAATATATCCATCGTTAAGAACTGTGAAACCTATTCTTTCTAGAAACGTCTTGTTCTCACTTGTTATCCTTTCTATCTGTTCACAAGAACTGAATTTCGTTCCACCAAGAGTATCGTTAATAAAGTCTAACCCCATACTCATACGCGTTTTATATGCAACCTGATGCTTATAGTTTCTCCTCTAAAATCAACTGGATCCCCGTTTTGATCAAGCACTCTCACTACGACTTCTGAAATCAAACTGAATTTTATGGGCAAGTAAACCAGATTTTGTGGTACTTCTATTATTTTATATCCTGGCGGAACCGATGGAAAAAACGAATGTATAATATGTTCCCTCTTTCCGTTTTTGTAAGAACCGTCTATGATGTTACAGGAAATTTCGATGTTGTTTACCTTTATAATATTGACCTCTTCATCGCCTAAATGAGGTTTCTTTTCTTCGTTCGGTGCGAGGTTTCTTTTAAACCCCAACAGCGATCCTATAGAATGTGGTTGATCGAAATGTATGTTGAATTTAGTAACTATTTCGCATCGAAGGAGGCTGTTATTTGCCGTAAGCGAAAAGTTGCTGTAACCTATGGACCTCTGTAACACTCTGTTCACTTCGTCAATTTCGTAAGACCCTGTAGGCAATTCTATCTCGTATATTTTATTGTTTTTTACGTCACCCGCTTTGCTGTAGTGTAATTTGTTGTTAATGCCTTTGGTGACGTTTGGTATGGAATTGTATGTAGTGAATTCTAATAGAGCCGCTTCCCACTGGCTTTCTTCGTGCAGCCTTAAAGGTGGAAACAGCACGCTCCTCAGTATAGACTCGACCCCAGTAAGGGATACCGTGTACGAAGCCATCTTAAATGACACTGACTTTATTTGCCAGGAATTCTAAACATAAATGGCCGCAAATTAACGAGTCTTCCGGTTGTCTTCTTTCATAATTGTATAGAATTGTTTTTGCCGATCGTAAATACTGATTCAATTCCGATGGTGGTGGCAAGTTGCCGAAACTATCGAAGTAAAACACTGTGCTTCCTAATTTTTTGTAACAGACCCAATGCGTTCCCGACCCGACGGTGCTGTCCAAGTTCACTATAGCTGATTCGTTTACACGAGGTTTTGACGGAAGATTGTCTCTCATAAAGACGCCTCTGAAATTCGGTATAGAAAGGCAGTATGCGTAACGTTCGAGCTCTTCATTCGTCAATGCCTTGTTCGGTAATACGAGTTTTCTACTACTATTTAATACACATTTCTGTACGGTCGCAGGTACAACCCCCTCCCGTTTTTTGAACCATTGTTCCTACGTCTTCTCCTGTACTTACTGTCTGTCCTCTTTCGACCAACTCTTCTGACAGGCACCCTTTTACGTCTTTTTCTTATTCTCCTTTGCATCCGTCCACCTCCGATTGCACTTTTTGCCTTCATCGCTCCGGCCACCGCTAAAGCAGCCGCTCTTTCACCAATACTAGCGTCACTAGACTTAGCCCTTTGCCAAGCTTTTTCTGCTAAAACACTGTCTGCTACAGAACGTGATGCTGAATCAGAATATCGGGAATAAACTATGTCGTGGACCTTACAGGCTTCGTCTAACTTATTTATACCCCGATCTCCTCGTGCCAAACGTTTTTTCAACTTTGTACCTGGTCCGCAATATCTATACCCACCCGGTATGTGTAATTCCACCGGTAAAGCGTCGATAGCCCTGTTGACTACGGCACTAACTGGAATAATACCGACTGCTTTTTTCGCAAGTCTTACAAGTGATGATGATAAACCACTTCCTTCTCTTACAAACTTCTTTCCGTTACTAAATGTTTTACCGTTTAACATATTAAATATATATGTATCTATTATTTATCTACACGGTTACTTCATATAGAATGTCCATTTGTTGTAGAAACTTGTTACTTTATAATAACGAACCACTTCATACCAAGTTTTTTTTAAAATAAAGAAATACCTCTATCACATCCAAATGCTTGCAATAATTATTTCTTGTTTTATTTTGTTTATTATTTTTTTATATTTTTTTTTGTAGCATATATTTAATAATTGTTATTCTTTTTACAACAATAATTACTAACACATGTATCACATTAACTTTTTATTGAACAAAAAAATAATATTTACATTGTATTACACTTAACTAAATAGTAAATGGAAGTAACAGCTCTTCTCCGGTCAATTCCCCTCCTCAGCAATACCGTCAACGGCTGGTTTTTCCGCTTCTGGAGGATAAGATATTGGTGACGTTCCACGAGCGTCGGTAGTATCCTTTCCATAGTTCGAGGCGCCGACTGTAACTCTCATGCTGAATCCTTGATCCAATAGCTTATTCATCTCGGTTGAGAAAACGTTAACAGCATCTTTTTGTTCGATGCGTAGCGGATAATACTCTATATATCTAGCAGTCAAAGCCATCTTGTAAGTTTATGACGGATGTTTCCTCTTCAAGAAGTAAATTTGAAATATGTATTATTTTTAGTTTCGCTCTCTATATAACAATATATTACATTAGCCTTGTACAATAAAGGCGTTGCTTATCCCTGTTTCCTCTTCTTTGCGGGATGTATTGGTATTGGGTATGAGTAAACCGTCATCCTACGCACAGCATGACATCGTGCTCCAAAATCCTCACCCTTTACTAATTTTAAATAACCGCACCTCGGAAACCATCCACCATGTTCGATCCATGGAAATTCATGTGCTTCCCAATCCTTTAAACCACCACCACAGTAAAAGCATATAACGCCATCAGGTGGAGAGTGAAAGAAAAAACCGGCTTCTGCAAATTGCCAAGCATAAGGGCGGGAATATACAAATCTGGTGTTGTTGAACGATTCCAGCCTGCTTCCAGGTGTACTGTATCTCGGGTATGCAACCATATCTCCTATATTATAAACTGAAATATTTTCTTGAATATATACTATCTATTTGCAGACTAGGTGCAACTCTCCACTTCCTTCGTGCGTGTGTACTCTGCATCTTGTGTTATCGTATCTATTTATATTATCCGTTGTATCCCCTCCACTGCTCAATTTTCGATTTTCTCCTTCAGAAAAGTCGTTCTTATATGTTTCCCCAGGTTCTGCTATAGCTTTCGGTTGTCTGACTGAATCCTGCTTCTGTCTCTTGTTTGCGACTGGTTCCTCTTTTGGAATAAACTTTAACTTTGTACCACTGACTGAATCCTGCTTCTGTCTCTTGTTTGCGACTGGTTCCTCTTTTGGAATAAACTTCAACTTTGTACCACCAAAGATGTACTTCCAGTTTAAATAGGTACGTCCATCTACACCCGGTAAAGCTACTCTTCTCCCGTCTCCAGTATGCATGTAATGGAAGAGTGAAGACGCGAACCTTTCTAGAGTTTCTATGTTTACGGCATCCAACTGTTCTATAGGGTTACCAACTCCGCTCAAACGTTTGTTGTAGAACTCGAAACCATCTTTCGATAATAACGGTGTCACAGACCTGACGTATTCCAATGTAGCAGCATCGTTTGATGACACAGGCCTACCAACATTTTCGATAATTTTGTTTTGCATATCGTAATTTCCGTTTCTAGTGAGTTTAAATCCTACGCCTGAAGGTCCTTTGGGACCCCGTTCACCTGGCTGAGCTCTAACAGCGATTTTACTCTTGGAGATTTGATGACGACCAAACTTGTCCACGCTCATCTTTATAAATGAAGTTAAGCAATAACGTTTCTTCGTTTTAATTCTTCTGTCAACGACACTACCTCGTTCTCTAGCCCCGTGTGTCCTGCAGACATAGAGTCATATAACAAACGCAGACGATTCACTAACTCGTTTGCATTATTGTAATAAACAACGTTGGTATGCTGAGTGTCTTTTAAATTCACACCAGCTCCTGATTTGCTCTTGTCTTCTCTCGGAGGAAATAGATGTGCTATAATTCTTTTATATTTCTTTGACCTGTTCCTGTACACAGGTGCGTTAGAACTGTATCCCTTACTATGAGCGTTGGTCAGTTGGCAAATGCGTTTAAAATTTTCGAGATCTCTTTTTGTATATTTCTCTGGAATATAATTGAAGATTAGCTCGAACAGACCGCGCGTACCTCGAAAAGTTTTATTCTTTACCAGTATGTTATCTTTGTTGGTGATCTCCAATTTCGCGTCACCTATATCCAATGTACCGTCTTTAGCCAACCGAGCGCCGAACGTATGGTATTGTTTCTTCCTGCTTGTATCAGACATTGAATCTAACATCTTTAATAAATACTTTTTACCCATAGGACCTTTACTCGATATATTGTCGCTCAATATACTGACGTCTTTAGTTGACTCGTGAACAGACGTTCTTCCATCATCTTCATCCGTTACATAGTCTGCTGATGTGTCCGTCAACTCAGCGCCCGACTCCTGTTTAAAGGGTATTATGTCTTGCGCGTCACCATCAATCCATGCGTTTTCACCGAGTTTTTCAGATATCTTCTTTAACGGTTCTACTATCGGTTTGAAAGTGGTCTCCAAGTATTTATCCCTTTCGCTTATGCCTAATTTCAAGGCTTCATTTTTTTTTCTGATGGTATCGCTCAACACTTTTATTTCGTTTACCAACTTCCTTTGTTTCTCCATGTATTTACTTAGCGCTTGTTATCCAGTTGAATAGCTGTATCGTAATGTTAACATTGTAAATCGCTCTGCGAGTTTATTACAACGTATCTGTCAAATCCCAGTCTGTATCGACCTTCATCGATGTTACGCTCCTTATCGACGACTAGGAATCCGAAATGATCGTTCCACGCTGTAGAACATATCTGTTTAAATCTGTTGTATTCCATATCAGCACCTACGTGATCGTTGTATACGTGTCTCGTGTTAGTCTCATCCTGCTTGAACATTATAATGAGATTGGCGTTATCTCGTAATAGCTGCTTAGGGATTTTGCTATAGGTTTGCCCTATGTAAATACAATCTATCATGTTATGTCGCCCCATGGCAAAGTACGTGGTTATGTGATGATGTCTTTCCGAGCTAACGTCATCGAATAAAAATACAGAATACGGTCGAGCTTTACTTGGTCCCATGATTTCTTCGTTTACATCAAATTTGAACCAATTGACGCCTGGCACCTCGGATATAACCTTTTCCAAAAGTAGAAACTTTGGTTGGTTGAGCGACTTGGAAAATATGTATACATTATTGAATCGCAGTCCGTTAGCTTGCGTGAGCAGGTTAAACACTACGTTTGTTTTCCCGCAGTTTGATGGCCCCGAGACTATGCATCTTACAGTGTCAGGAAGTAATGCACCGTGTTTCCCTTCACTGTGGGTGGTTTTATCAGCAGTCAGAAGATCTATATTTTTAACAACAAATTTATCCTTTTGCTCTAATATTTCCATTTCTTGCCTGCTTACAGACTCATATTATACTGTACATCCGTTATTAGATTAAATCTTTTTTATTTATCCACGTATCCTGGCTGCGGTCGAAACCTAACCAACGCACAAGAACTTTATCGCCCTTTCTGCGGAGTATTTTCTCAACTAAATATACGTTTCCAACTGTAGACGGTGATAGCTCGTGCCCGTAGAAACCACCTTGTATGATATCCCCTTTGTGATCTTTCAAAAGATAAGTCTCAGGAAACGTCGGTTGTATCCTGTAAACTGTAAACACTTCATTCGAAAAATTAGGAAGGTATCCTTTGGTAAAAACGCGCTTGTGTTTGCTAATACGCACTTGATCACCGAGGAAAAACCTTTTCGGCATTCGTTTTTCCGTATGCGGTTTTGTTTGCCGGACTATACGATCAAACACCTTTCGTTCGTTCTTTTTATTAACGTCTACAGGTTTCACGCCGATAGTCCTGTGTACCGTATTATTGTATTCGTTTATCAAAACAGGTAATACGTCATGCCAGACGTATGATCCTCTTTTTGAGAAAACCTTGTACATCTTACTCTTTAGCGTTCTATTGAAACGTTCTATTATTGCAGCTTTAATTTCGCTCTTGCTAGAGTAATGGTTGATACGATATTTCTTCATTAATTGTTTGAATGGATTATTGAAAAATTCTTTACCATCATCCGTCTGGAGTTTCTTAATCCTCTCTTGAAGCAATAGCCCCTCTACAGCATTAGCAACGTTTTCCGAAGACTTGTTTTTTAATGGAATAGCGTGCGCAATTTTAGTAAAACAATCTATAAGTGTAAGTATGTAATTAAAACCTTTATTATCCTTAGCGTATGGTCTCATCTCTACAAGATCAGCTTGGAAAAATTTATCGTCTAGTCCTTTTAAGATAGTATTTCGTCTAGGAAATTTTCTTCTTGCTGGTGCGTGTAATTCGAGTACAATCTTTTCCCTTAACTCCATCGTTACCGTTAGTGACTATAGGAAACAAATAATAGAATTTAGATTTTTTTATATATAACTGTTGTTACGTTAACATTCGGATATATCTCGCAAGGAATAGTGCCCGTACGGTAACGTGTTTATGCAGTCTGAAAGTATTTTTCTTTTGTCGTCTCTTGTTGATAGTGATCTTTTGCGTTGTAACATGGTGTAAAGCTCATGACCGAAGCTACGAATTGTGTTGAAAGTAGCCTTGTACTCTACGTTTTCGAACAGACATTTCCTGTAGTGTTCAAACATAATAGATTTCTTCAAGTAGCTCTTTTTTATTCCTTTAGCCTTTTTTATTACTCCTTCCTCCTCTTCACAGTTGTGTCCACCTACGGCGGTAGTCATAGCGTACATCTTCGGCATCAACGCTATGAGTTCGATGATTGGGATGCTGTTTAGCTCGTCCTTAAATTTACCTAGAACCTTTTTATTAACGCCTCCGTCGTAAGTGGGATGGTGCGGTGGGTATTCGGAGAAATCAAAATCGTTTTTATGTTGAAATGTCTTGAGGTCTTCGTAAAGATCATTTGTTCGAATCCAGTAGAGAAACGCGTCTGTATCCATATACGATATTCCGATTTTATCTCTTCCGTAATGACGTACCATCTTTTCGTAGTGGAAGTCGTACATGTGCGTCTTGGAGATGTCTAAGATGGACATACCGATATAAAGTGGTCTGTCGAGAACTATCTTAGTCTTATTCATACAAACCAATACCAGATCTTTATTTATAATAATAGACGTATTAAAGTTGTCTCGCTTCACAAGTTTCATTAGTTTCTTTTCGTCTGTAACAAGCCTAACATCTATATGTTTTCGTTTGTTTTCCAGAGTTTTTCCGAAAATTGCGTTGTTCATTAATTTGAAGAAATCTCTCTGGAAAGCAGATTTAGCGGCGGATCTCCTAGCAGTGTTCGAATCGATGTACGGCTTTAACCAATATGATTGTGCAAAACGTATGACTCTATGAACTTTGGTAATACGAAGTCCTAGTTGTATGGCTTGTTGCACGGTCCAATAGTGAGCGACGTAATGATCTTTCGATTCAACAGTCATCAAAAGCTTTTTGTATTTACCTCCAGGCGGAACTTCGCTTTTTGGTAGAAGAGGGAGATCGTAGTGATGATCATGGAGCGCCTCCGGGTATTCAAAGTCGAACTCCAAAATATACCCGAAACAACCGTAACGAGGGATATGTTGAATTTCTTCTATCGTAGTTGGATCTACCCATTCGAATCCTCCAGATGGCAAGGGCATCGACATGGCCCACCCGTAAAGGTTGTTTGCGTCGAAGTACCCCAGGTAGACAGACTCTTTCTCACTATCAAAGTCAGGCAAATGTTTGTTGTTGGCTCTAACATGTTTCCTAACGCACTGCGTTAGACCGCCTCGGACGCCCGACTCTACCATGAGGATCATATCGACATCCATCATCAATTCCAAAGTGCATCCTGTTTCTCTCAACATAGCCTGCCACGCCAGTCCTGGTGAGGTGTAAGAATGGAGGGGATCAAGCCCGTAAGCGTTCATACAGGTGTTTCTAAATTCCTCCATAACATCGCAAAGAAGGGTCACGTCGAGTTGTACATAAAAATCACTGTACTCTCCCAAAGTCTTAAACTCCATTCCGTTCCATACGTTACATGCGTGTTGGTATTCTTCATCACTAATTCCGCATTCATTTAGCTTGCTGTAAAAACATTCTATGGGAGGAAGCGAAGTTTCGTTGAACCTATCTGCATCGTCTATATAATCGTAAGGGAAAACACCTTTTCTTAACACTAGTTCAAGCTTCCCTTCAGGTACAAGTTTCTTCGTCTCCAGCAGATCGTCCCGTGATAGATTTTCGCTAAGTTTCATAAGGCTTGAAGGTAAAAACCTATAAGAGTCGATGAATCTCAATTTTAGTTTACCGACCTTTTTCGAAAAACTTATAAACTTTTCTTTCGACGAGGCTAACACATCGATTTGTCCTTTCCATAAGTTCAATTCATGTATTATAAAATGTGAATCGTATCCACTTAAATTGTGCAGCACGACAGGTATAAAACTAGGTAGCTTATAATTAATGTTGCACGAGTTACAAGCCGATCCTCTATACTTTCCTGTGAGATGGTCATGGTCACGGACTTTATGATTTATGTCTGTAAAAGATTTTTTACACAAGTAACAAGTAGTTGCGGATGTGTATGCAAGTATTTCGTCATCACTCATCTCTAACATGGGAACAATATTTGAGTACATCCCTTCAACTTTCTCGGCAACAAGTTTCAGCTGTTGTAGAAAGTTCTTTACCGCATCACAACCCCTGTAAACAAGCGGTTTTGATGTTAACCCATACCTCGTGAGATGGTTTTCGTCTAAAGTAGACTTTACCATCATGCAGTAGCTATTAGGCTCGTGTTTTTGGTATAAATGTTTGGTGACGTCTTCAGGATCTTCCATAACCGTTTTAATAGGTATCAAAGTAGATTCAAAGTCGGCGTATATCACTATAGGTACACTGTATAGCTGATTCGTTTTGTTGAAAGAAACAAACCGTTTATCACGATGAGGTAATTCCATTTTAACGGGGGCATGTACTCCGCATAAGCGGTTGTGTTCGGTCAACCACCGTCGCCCTCCGAGTTCCATTGAAAGAGATTTGAAAGCAAAACATTTCTTACATACCGTCACGCTACTATCATATCTTTTCATTTGACCACTTACCAATCTGTTAAAATTCTTAATGTAGACGTAATGCGAGACATCACCATCGTGTAGAAGTAGTAAGTCTGTGTGGCGAATATCTTCAGTTTCTACTACTCTCAGCGGATAAACATTATGACTTTCGTCGAGACTAAAAACGTTCACGGATACTCCAGGATTTCGTTTTTCAAAGAGTTTTATATCCTCAACTGAGACCGGATATTGCAATCCAGCAAAGTTGTACTTATTGCCAACTTGTTCGTATTTGTAGTCAACTCTACATGCGTTTTTTGGACCAACATGTTTTGCTAGCATTGCGTATCGAAAACATTTATTGTCGGAGTTCTGGACATTAATGCAAGACAAGGTGGATGCTATCGTCTTAGGTAACGGGATATAACTACTTCCACGATTACCATACCCGTGTTTATGTACTCTTACAACCATACTCTTAACTTTACCTAATGTCCATCCAGACCCCCGACTTTCGTGTTCGGTTATTTTCAAAACAATCTCCTGCATACATTCCCTGACTACGTTTTCCAGGTCTGATGCAAAAGTAATTTTTCTGTTCCTAGTTATAAACGCTCTCTGAGATATTTCTCCTTCCACATTTACAAATTCGGACTCCATCACAAGTCCAAACTTTATAAAATTTAAACGAATGAGCTCCTCTTTCAACAGCTCCACTACAACATCGCTCGCTTCAATTATGTAATCGTCCAAATAGAGTTCGGTTACGTTCCTTATAAGGAAATGTTTAACATATGACCTAGGTAACGCTTGAGATAGAAGTTCGTGTTTCAACTTTTGTCTTGGGGGAGCGTAATGTATGACTGTTGCTCTGTCAGCTACTGATTCCTTTCTAGTTTCCGGCAAGTCTGGTAAGCTGTATAATTCGTTGTTTTCTTGATCGAGAAAAGGTGTATGGAATATCTCAACATGCGACAACAGGAGTAAGCGGTCGTTGAATTCTTCTCCACAAATCTCGCACGAGAATAAGCTATTCCTTTCTGTGTTCCTTTCTCCATCAGCTGGAATAGTTCCTTCATAGTCGGGAATTGTGTAAACTTCTCTGTCTTCATTTTCCTGTGTGCAGACTCTATGAAATAACTCAAAATGCATCAGATACAGTAACTCATCTTTGAATTCATCTCTGCAAATTTCACAGCAGAAAACATTGTTAGATTCCATTTTTTAGTATATTTGTTCTACTCAAATTCAAGTTAGAAACTAAAATGATACTAAAATCATGCATGTCTTATATATATATCCTGAACTACATCCCCCCACCACTATATATTTTAAAAAAAGCATTATCCTTGTTACCCCCCCCCCCTTCTATCACTGTCCTTTCAAAAAGTTATTGCGCACGTATAAAAGAGCAAAAAAACTGCAAACAAGCGAATTATAATTGTTCAAACCTAACTATAATTAACATGGCTCCTCTGAATATAGAACAACTTATTCATTGTATAGTCGTGGATAGCCACTTTATCAGAGGAAGAAGTTGAACAAGTTTTTGCTGTTTTCACGGCTGTCGATATACAAAACATGACAACCGTAATGAATACCTCGTTGGAAGACTTTTTACAAACTACTGTAGACTCACTTGAGGACGATGAAGATCCTTCGTTGAAGGAAAATGCAGTATCTTATGCTGAAGATGCAACAGATTCATATGATGGGCAACCGCAGGCTACTAGCACACCGATAAGTAGCAATCCTCGGCGTGACGGTGTATGCTCCGCAAGAAGACGACTTTCGTTCGAAGACAGTGATCAAAGCTCTCAGTAATAACCCAAAGTACTGAAAATTTCAAAACCTTTTCCAAACCAATCCTCTCAATATCACCCATCCCTCTATCCCTCGCTTCCTTCCCTTCCCAAGAATAGAGCAGCTGATGGGAGAACCCATCAGCTGATCTATTCTATTAACTATATATAACCTTGACATACTGACCTAGTGCCTAGAACTGTGTTACGTTATTCAGTATGTTTATATCTTTAAGGGTTTGAGTAAAGTTACCCGCTTTAGCTGGAACTATCATTAAGTGTCTGCTGTTGCTATTGCTGTATCGCATCCCTGATCCGTAGTATGTTGTGGGAAACATTTGAGCTAATACAGTCCTATATTTAAAGGAATTTACTTGGCGATTAATCCTGTTGTTTCGCAAATATCCAATCCTATGAGCGTTGGTCTTGACTAATATATCTTTATAGGCTGCGATATCATTCTCGTCATAGACGTCATCATCAGGTATTCTCTTGAAAAGAAGCTCATACAATCCTTTAGTCGGATTGTAAACGGTATCACCCAATCGCAGACCACCATCTTCTTCGAACAACAATTGCGTGTCACCAACAAAGATGTTATCTTTCTCCAAACGTGGACCGTATGTATGATCAATACTCTTTTTATTACCGGCAGCGTCATTCATGAATTTCTTCATGTAAGATTTAGTGAGCGGATTAAAGAAAGTCTCCTCTAACCACTCTGTTGCTACGTCATAAGCACCCGGAGTTGATATAACTTCGCCGACACTGGGTTCTGGGGGATCGGATGTCTCAGCTATTACATTTAAGTCTGTAAATTCAGGATATAACAAGGAGGCATGGTCTGTTTTCACCCTTTCTAACACTGTGTCGTCCGTCAAAGAGTGGGTCGTAGGAGATGACACCGCTTTAGGAATAAAACTATACTTTGCAAAACGTTCTCCTGAATCACACGCGGTTAGCGTTTTGGATTTATACAAAGCTTTTTCAGATAGTATTTTATCTAAAGCGGTTTTAATCAACTCTCTGATAGGTTCTATAATATAATGTAAACGTTTTTGTACTCTACTTTCGCTCTCAATTTTTCGTATCTTAAACCGATTATACTTTAACTTTATCAATTTCCTAAGCGAGGTTATTTCATTGAGAAGGTTTTCCTCAGACATATTCCCACACCTGTAAACAAAATAATACTGAGAATTCAGATAGTGAGTTTATAATATAATATGAAGTTGCATAGATAGATAAAAAGCTTGTGTTCTATACATGCTGCTCTTGTGTAGTAGCCTTGGTAAATATGTGTCAAGGTCGTTTATAATAAAGAGAATAAAGCAGCTGATGGGCGAACCCATCAGCTGCTCTATTCTTGGAAAGGAAAGCAAAGGTAGGAAAGGAGGGTGTGTATGAGGAAACAGTTGCTGAGAAGATGAATCGTATTATTTTTTAACCCAATGTAGAAGCTTCTTTTTGGAGTTGTGATCTGCAAACTTTACTTCAAGATACCATCCGTCTTTAAGAGGTTGTTTTTTAAACTTCTTAAAAGGGAAATGTATGATGAAGGCACCTTTTGTAGTTCCCACGATGGCCTCATCATCGTTCAAGTATGATAGAAGTCGATATTTGGTGTTAGTTTTGAGTCTGGATATTTTTATTTTCGGCAAAATATTTTTTGAAGACTTATTTGTGGAAGATTTTGTTTCTTTCAGGCCTGTTGTATTACGCTCGCGATGACGGCTGCACAGTATAACACCATCACCTGCAATACGAGCGTTGCATATTCCGTTTCTCTTTATCCCTTTCGAAAATCTGTATGTACAAAGTCGGAATTGCTTTTGGGAATTGGAGGGTAGAGTAGGTAAAAACTCAAGTTTTTTGGCTGCAGTAGGTTTCGGAGAAATAGTCGAGGATGTGTTTTTACAATTTTTAACAGGACTATCTGTTAGCAGTAGGTCCTTAACCAGGTTGTTGAAATGATAGGCTGCGGTATTTGAAGTGCTTGCGGTTTCAGTTCTCCTATGTATGGTGGACATTTTTAGAGGAGCTGTAGAAATCCTGACGGTTGGATCCATTCTTCAGCTATAACATTGAGAAGCAAAATGATGATGTTATCGCGAGTCTATGCTATTTATACGATTTAAAACGAAGGAGGGGTTATACTGTATCACTAGGAAGGGAGGGGGAGAATGACGTTTTGGATGTGAAGAGGTAGGTGAGGTTTAACATAGTAGAATAGTTGAGTAAAGAAGATATCGGGGGGGAGGTGGAAGGAATTGAAGTGTTCCAAATCACAAATTGAAGTAACTCTGCGGGGGGAATTGAACTTATTATTATTTTCTTTCGGTGTAGGAGGTAACAGAACGTATTATAACTTTAATACAAGCTTTGGAAAATGTGTGAAGCATTTTCTTCCAGCTAAAAACTGGGTCAAGGTCGTTTGAATATTAAAAATTTTTTTTCCTTAAAACTATGGGAAAGAATAGGAAGGAGTGACTCTAAGCAGAATGTACTGAATATCCTCCTTGTAACACTCTGCACAAAGGGATCCCTAGGCGCTCTACTAGACTGGAACGCAATTCTTCACGTCACCAGCCGAATAGACCAACGGCAACCTAGAGGGATTGGGGTGTAAATGAATAATAGACATACGCTGAATTCGTTCTTGCTGTATGACTATTGGAAGCCGGGTGACGCAACGAATGACGCGAAATTCATCTCGCCAATCATCCGCTACGTTTACTCACCTCGGGGAAAAGACAAAAAAGGTGGGTGGGGTGGGGGGTTGGATATCAAGCTCCCAGTGAACAGAAACAATGATGTCCAGGAGAACACGCTTTGCCCGGGTTGCCCCCAGACAAACTATCCGGAGATAGCCTTAGCGTGCGTGAAAGAGGAAGGAGTATTAGGGATATTAATGATGTAAACCTGGAAGTAAGAAACATATATTATTTTACCTGAAAAGTAAACAATAAAAAAATGTTATTAAATTCCCCCCCCCCAAATATGTGATTTTCGGTATTTTGAATAACAATTTATGTATTCCACAAGACTAAATCAACAATAATTTTACGAAATTGATTTTCACCTCATGAGATACCCCATTCTGTTCCAACTACATATATAGCACGTGCTTATGTGTAATATACTCCAGACATGGGCTTGAAGTAATTAAAAGATACCCAATAAAAATCACATTAGGGGGGGGGGATTGATTAAAATCAGAAACAATCAAGATTCCTGAGGTAAACATGAAAGTAGGAGTAATATTGTTTATAATACCTGAAAAATAAACAAGAATAAATATTGGTATTATTTATATAAAACCTGAAATAAATAAAGATATAATTATTTTAACCTGAAAAAACTGCTGAAACAAGAATAAATATTGGTATTATTTATATAAACCTGGAAGAAATACATATATAATTATTTTAACCTGAAAAACATGCTGTGTTTATGCTATAATTATAAAAATAAAATTTAACATGCAACCACAAAATACATCTAAACATTTAGTCTAACATGCACAAAAAAATTAAATAATATAATGTAAACCAAAGTGAGCTATATAAAGTACAACAAGGAATAAACATATATTATAATTGTATTTCTTAACAAGCTAACAAAAACTCACAATACAGAGATGTTATCTCAAATTATATGCTTTGGAAATAAGATATGACCAAGATATGCGAACAATATACAACTGGCGATATTGTCGCAGATTTTTTGGGTTTCAAGCATGGTTACTTATTTTGAACCGCAAAAAACCGTTATCTCTGGGTGCATACCTTCTTTACAAAGCATAAAACCAAAGTAACCTATATAAAATACAAGGGAATAAAAAATATATTAAAACATTGAAATATCTTAAAAGCTAACAAGAACATAGTATTCACTCTATAAAGTCACAAGCTAACAAAAACTCACAATACAGAGATGTTATCTCAAATTATATGCTTTGGAAATAAGATATGACCAAGATATGCGAACAATATACAACTGGCGATATTGTCGCAGATTTTTTGGGTTTCAAGCATGGTTACTTATTTTGAACCGCAAAAAACCGTTATCTCTGGGTGCATACCTTCTTTACAAAGCATAAAACCAAAGTAACCTATATAAAATACAAGGGAATAAAAAATATATTAAAACATTGAAATATCTTAAAAGCTAACAAGAACATAGTATTCACTCTATAAAGTCATGCATAGAAGTGAACAGTCTCTAAACGTTTCGCTCGTTTATATAGGCTAATACCTACATGCAGTGCAACACCTGCCCCCCTATGAGTTCATCAAACCTAGTTTTACCCGTCCCCCACAACACCTGTCTTAACACCTGTCAGTGTGAGTTTTATTAATCCTAACGTAATTGCATTGTATTTCAAAACAAACACACACAAGTATGTCGTGGATATCAACTATGCCCAACACTTGTGTGTGTGTGTGTGTGTGTGTGTGTGTGTGTGTGTGTGTGTGTGTGTGTGTGTGTGTGTGTGTATTGTTTGATGTTTGAATATTAATAAAATAGAGGATTTTTAGTTGAGCAAAGGTGTAAAATGACTTAAGCTTGGTCAAAGCAAACACAAAATTACATTTTTTCTACAAGACATAATATATATTTTTTAAATAATAAGTTACAATAATTATACTATTAAAAAGAAATATTGTTGTTAAACAAAAAATTATTACAAATGTTAGGAAAGATAAATTCTCATAATAGAGTCAACAGTTTCTCTGCAAATTCCGCAAGTTTTGCAGGCTAATCCGCAAAGCAAACAAGCAATAACGTGTCTGCAGGGTAAATAAACCACTTGAACTTCTTCTGATAGACAGATTTTACATTCTGCACGAAGTATATCTGCTGCCAATGAGGTCTTCCTAGTAACTAAAGCCTTCTCCCTGAAACTGTCAACGGGAACGAATGCCTTGCTTTTCCCCATTTGTACGATGTCCATCGCTAGTCAATCTGAACGGCAAATGTTACTTTTTTGATAGCTATTGCAGTTTATATACGCTACTCTTTTAATTACGTCACACCCGAAATTCCAGATATTCCTACCTAGACGCTTCATCACGCTGTTGGCGAACATGGATTTGGATGAGGTGGGTGCCGGCGAATTTCACATAGTCTCCAACGGACCGTCCGGATGTGGGTCCACCGAACTGACTTTACATCAGTAGCTGTATTAGTCTAAAAAAAAAATTGTATTTTTGTTATAATATAGCGTTGTAATTATAAGATGCTATTGTATTTGTGTAAAAAAAAAAATAATAAAAAAATAATAAATAAATAAATAAAAAAATTAATATTAATGTCGCAAGCACTTCTGCTTGCGACTCTTTTTAAAAACATCTTCCTATGACCTTGACATACTAACCAACTACTTATCCACAAAACTATAACACAAGTATGTCGTCGTCATCATCTATACAAGTTCCCAATGACGTTTTACGCGAGGAACCTATATCAATAAATTAACATGCTTTTACATTTTTTTAACCAGTAAAGATCTGGAGAACAAACAGAGAAGTCACCGTTCAGTCTTTGCGACTGACACATTTATAGCGAAAATAATCCCATCACCTCGTAACGGATTTCAACCGTACACACGCGACGCTATAGTAAAAATATAGGTCAGCAACGAACTGGGTACAGAATATAATACACACATTCTCTAGGTAAACAACGGTTTTTACATTACCCCCAACATGTCCGAACATGCTTCTAATTACATCACACAACAGCCAACACGCATATCACCAACCAACCCATACTACCTCACCTAACGGTCTTTAACGGAAAATTAACGTATTTCTAAAAAAAACACCTGCCACATACACCCACGCACAACCGCGCACAACCGCGCACATTCCAGACCTCATACCATTCACCTCACCCTCCAATAATCGCTGAAACCAACCCCTCATACCCCACCTAACCGTTTTTAACGGAAAAGTAACGTATTTTCCATCAAAACCACCTGTTGGGCTGAAACTGTGGTTTTGCCATCTACTCCCATAGTGTAGTTTATTAGCTGTGCATAGCTAAATTAATTTCGTTATATATATATATATATTATAACATAAAGTAAGAGGCTTTAGATTGAATTAAGCTAGTTGCGAAATAAATCATCTATAATATTTTAGCAAAGAAATACAAATAGTTTTCTGGTGCTGGTAAAGCAGGTACCCAAGGCATGTCATTATTCTTTCCAGGAAATTTATAAGGGGAGTCCGGCAAATAGACAAAGGTCCTAGTCTTGTGGAAATTCCAGCGGCCGGTACAGCCTGGGGAATTTTAACCATGTACCGTTAGGTTTAGAAAATTAAGAACTAGGGGGAGTGGAAAGAGGGTCGCGGAGCAAGGCAGGCAGGTTGGTGGGGACAAGGATGAAAGTGTAAAGGGAGAAGTTTGTTAATTTAAATAGTTTTTTTTAAGTAAATTTTAGTAAAGTGGGAAGTAAAAGTTTTTTTATATAAAGTAAGTTTTTTGTGTCAAGTGTTAGCACGGAAGTGAACAAGCCAGAATTCCAGGAACTCGTCTGAACTATAAGTATATTTAAATTAAAAGTGTAGCCAACAGACGTCTATCTTCTAAGTTAACTCAAATTCTAAATTCATCAAAATTTATAAATATAATTCTATTCACCATTTCAAATTTAAGGCAAAATTTCCCATAATAGCGACCCCGAGAGCAAGAATATAATTTTACTACTGTTTTTTTGTTATTCTAATTTAATCTAAAGCCTCAGAAGTCAACCCTTATTATTGTAGTTTAGTTAAGACATCCAGCCTGTCACTTCACTATATTAATATAAATTAGGAATAATGTGTAGAATTAATTGTAAAGAATAAATGCAAGTGATGGTAAAAATTTTGATAAGATTGTTAGTTATTTTATAACCTAAAGGTGACTTCAATAGGTAAGGTGATTAAATAACATTTTAAAAAAATAATTTTAATTATAACCAAAGTTAAGTTATAATATGACGCCCAACGTATTGGCAAGTTAAGTTATAATTTGTCGCCCAACTAGATGGCAAAGTTAAATAGAAATGGTGAATATAAATCATAAATTAATAAACAAATTTATTAATCTGTTGGCTTGAATAAGAGTGTTAATTAAGGAAATTTAATAAAAAACTGTGAACATTATTAAGACTATAGAACATTATTAGAGAAGAGACTTTAATCATGAATAAAGTAGATGAAAAAAATTTGGGTGTGGGGACAGAGACAATTGTAGGGACTAGGGTTAACACCGGAATAGATATGCTACAGTTACTGCAATTATTAAGTGCGAAAATGGATCAAAATACACAAGATTTAAGAAAAACCTGTAGTAAATTAGATGAAAAAATGGATCAAACTACACAAGATTTAAAGGAAACTTTAAATCGTAAATTAGATGAATTTAATGACAAATTAGATAAAATAATTAATAAAGATAACGAAATCAATGAAGAAGTTAAAGAAGAAATTAATGATAATTTAGTTAAGAACAATGAAGACTTTAAGGTAGAAATAAATGATGTATTAATTGAGGATAAGGAAGAATGCAATTATGAAAGCTTAGAATTAAACAATAAAATTGATACAACACAAACTAAATTAGCGGACGAGGAATTAATTTGTGAAGATCAACAACTAAAACAAGCGGGAGATTTAAACATACTAAAAATTAACACGGGACAATGTATTACTGACAACATTGAGTTAAAAAAGTTAGACGACCACCGTAAACAAAACAAAAATCATTTGACGTCTGTAGAAATTCGAAAGGGACCTATCAACATGATAGAGAACGTCGAACAAAATTTATTGTATGTTCAAGGGATATCGGAGGAAGTAATAATTAAGAAATTCGCACGATCTTTTGACCCAAATGTTACAGCAACTGTAATCACTAGAGGAATAAAAACTAAAAGTGCATTCTTCAAAGTAGTTACAGAATTTCACTTTCAACAAAAGGAACACTTTATGTTAACATCACACCATAGTCCAGGCCAATTAAGGCAAAGACACGGGATTAGACAACGGAATGAAATTAATCGTTTTGTGAAGGAATCAAACCAGCCAAGTGTAATTAATGAAAAACCATCAGAGCCAGGTCAAATTTGCTGTAGAAACAAAAATACCCCATTTGAGCGAGGAAAACACCTGCAAGACTCAAGGACAATGATCTCGGAAGGACAGTGCGACCCTATGTTGAACGTTTGTGGTAAATAACCAAACTCATATAATACTTCTTGTTTTATAAAAATAATAATAATAATAATATCTGTGCTACGAAAAAAAATAATAAACAATGAATAACGAACTTAAATTTAATAAACTGCGCAAAGGGAAAATTAATTAGGAAGTGATGAAATTATTATTTAGCTAAACAAGTCAAATGAATTGTAAAATTTCCACATTTAATTTTAAAGAAAGATTGTTAATTTGTATGTTGTGATTTGTAATTATGGAACAATTGATAAGAGAAATGATCTACACAAAATGTTCTAATATAAATTGGAGAATAATTATTTGTTTATGGTAACTAATGAAATTTGAGGTTAATTGAGAAGGTATAACAGTATTACAATTATAAACCATTTAGGAACGTATGCATATTAATTTTAATTTTTTTTATAAACTAGTAATGCTTTCAATTAAGTTACTGCATCTGTCAGCTATTTTGTAATAGTTTTAAGTGAGACATTGTCAACTAAATTATTTGATCACTAAAACAATGTCACAAAACGGAGTAAATTTAATCTATAATTATAACATTATATTTGCGACACTTTCTTTTGGTTAGTATTAATAATATTTAACAATTGAATTATTTTATTCAGTTTAATAATTAATTATGCAGCATATTGAATGACATGTTTTAAAATTGTAAGATAATGATAATTAACTGTTAGTGATTTTAATATGTAATTTTAGCTAAACGCAATTGCTTGGTTGTTTTATTTAAAATGAATCTTAACCCTGTAAAAAAAAATACTCGTCTTAAGTAAAAGAAATTAATATTCTCCTTTTTTGGTAATAAACCTTATTAAGTTGGTTATATTTGTATTAGAAATTTAAGATTGGATGAAGAATTTAAACAAATTGTTCTTTATGTCATAGCATTCAATTATTGTAAACAGCAAATTCTTTGAAATTTATGAAGGGCCCTACGAAATTAAGAAATGTCTTGGTAATAGCAGTTACCAACTTACTTCCATAATTAATGGTAAACTTAAGGGTAAATTTAATTGTAGAATGTTAAAAAGGTATCACAAACCCATATTAAGTAATTAAATAATTGTATAAAAGATTTAGATTTTCATGCATAAATAACTAATGGTTAGGATCATATGATGAACAATGGCATTGTGAACTTTCAGATTTAATTTTAAAGAAAGAGTAATAATTTGTATGATGTGATTGGTAATTATGTAATATTTATAAGTGAAATATTTAGGATATAAGAGGTTTAACTATAGTAAAATTTAATGTATTAGAAGTTTAAAATTGGTGAAGAATTTAAAACAAATTGTTCTTTGATGTCAGCATTCAAATATTGTAAAATTTAAATTTATGAAATCAAACAAAATTAATTTTAAAATTCTGGGGACTCTATAACATAAAGTAAGAGGCTTTAGATTGAATTAAGCTAGTTGCGAAATAAATCATCTATAATATTTTAGCAAAGAAATACAAATAGTTTTCTGGTGCTGGTAAAGCAGGTACCCAAGGCATGTCATTATTCTTTCCAGGAAATTTATAAGGGGAGTCCGGCAAATAGACAAAGGTCCAAGTCTTGTGGAAATTCCAGCGGCCGATATAGCCTGGGGAATTTTAACCATGTACCGTTAGGTTTAGAAAATTAAGAACTAGGGGGAGTGGAAAGAGGGTCTCGGAGCAAGGCAGGCAGGTTGGTGGGGACAAGGATGAAAGTGTAAAGGGAGAAGTTTGTTAATTTAAATAGTTTTTTTTAAGTAAATTTTAGTAAAGTGGGAAGTAAAAGTTTTTTTTATATAAAGTAAGTTTTTTGTGTCAAGTGTTAGCACGGAAGTGAACAAGCCAGAATTCCAGGAACTCGTCTGAACTATAAGTATATTTAAATTAAAAGTGTAGCCAACAGACGTCTATCTTCTAAGTTAACTCAAATTTTAAATTCATCAAAATTTATAAATATAATTCTATTCACCATTTCAAATTTAAGGCAAAATTTCCCATAATAGCGACCCCGAGAGCAAGAATATAATTTTACTACTGTTTTTTTGTTATTCTAATTTAATCTAAAGCCTCAGAAGTCAACCCTTATTATTGTAGTTTAGTTAAGACATCCAGCCTGTCACTTCACTATATTAATATAAATTAGGAATAATGTGTAGAATTAATTGTAAAGAATAAATGCAAGTGATGGTAAAAATTTTGATAAAATAGTTAGTTATTTTATAACCTAAAGGTGACTTCAATATGTAAGGTGATTAAATAACATTTAAAAAAAATAATTTTAATTATAACCAAAGTTAAGTTATAATATGACGCCCAACGTATTGGCAAGTTAAGTTATAATATATATATATATATATATATATATATATATATATATATATATATATATATATATATATATATAACTTTAACGGGCAATTTGTCACAGATTCGGTAGGGTAACTCAGTGGATTTGGTGGTGTGTCATAATGATTAAAAGGTTGAATTGCAAACTATCTCTTTGCGTTTATTTTTAGACGGCAGTGTATTTAGAGAAGACAAACGAAGTTACGGTAAACGTTCAGGGCCGAATGATCACTCAAAACAGATGAAACTGTCTGTAATTCCGAGAAGCAACTACAGAAAGTAATGTACACTAAAAAGCTCTCGAAAGATTTTTTAAAAAGCTTATATCGTCCCAAATAAAAACAGGGACCTACAGTACTAGTTTCGGTCATGCGCAAGTCAGTAGGGGCCTCAATGACAGTCAGGAAGCTATGCTAAAAGTATACCTAAAACCAGTGTCTGATATTTATGCTGGTTTGTTCCAGGAGAAGTACGACATTTATTTTATAGCTACAAGGGAGCATAAGGTAAAAACTACCATCGAGGGGGTGTGACACTCATATGACAGGGCCAGATATGTTTACTAGATTCCTTAAACGTCAATCAGTCAAACCAAAAGTTACAAGTAATGCCACAAGTTTGTTGCCAACTGATACCTTCAACATGGATGAAACTGGACTTGTATCGGTACAAATACCGAACTCTACTATTACTCGTAAAGAGTTTAAACATCGGGCCAGCTTTGCTCATGAGCACAAAAAAGTAAATGCTTTTACTGCAAGTATGAAATTATTATATGTTAAATTTAAAAGTAGTAATTCAAGTTAAAGATGGAATAAAGTAATGCTATTGATCATTTTATTGAAAAAAATTTTAATTGAATTTTTTTCCATTCTACAAAACACGGAAAATTACATAATTGATACAAATTGTATAGACAAGAACACCATTCTTTTTTACCCCAAATATTATTTTCTAGTGCTATCAAAAGCCATCCATAAACTTTTTGCTTTCTAGCAACTTGTGAATATTTTTAGCATCTCAGTTTTTAAAAACATACAAAAATAAAGTTTCAATTACAAAACTATCTTAATAACTCATAAAACAAATTATTATTTCATGTATTGACCTCATCATTTAATGTTATTTCATGCTTAAAAGTTACAGTATTAACCTGTTTTATAAAAGAAGTATATTAAATATTTTTCAAATATTCAGTTATTTTATTTACAATTAATCCCTCTTCTCTAATATGGTGATTATCATTAACATTATAGTCATTTATTTGAACAATTGTTACACTGTTGTTCTGATATAATTTACTGATTTATCTTGTGAAGTTTAGAATCCTGCTGCCCTGTATATGAGCAAATGTTCTACAAAAAAAATATTTCATGCTATTGACTGTATTATTACAGTCAACTATCACAACTGTTTAAATATATTCAGGATTGTTCAAATTACGAAGTGTTTCTTAAATCCGTGTGAGAACTGACAATATGGGCTGTATCTTGTGCATTTTGATAAGTGGTATCTACATTGCCATCAATGATTGTGTAACTATAACTTTTGTGTGTACATCACCAGTAATAAATTTTTACACTCCAATTCTATATAAATTCATTTTCTTAGCCATAAACTAAATTATGATTTTAATGACGCTCACCATTGAACTATAATAAAATAGATTGTACTTAAATTTGTTTTTAAAGTTTATGTTTTTATATAAACATAACCATTGCCGAAACTAGTTTGTTGCGTGATTGTTTATTAAAAACCAATTTTTGGTGATATTTTGAGTTCAGTATTTTTTTTTTACCTTTGTTAATAGTTCTCACTAGCTAAGTTCTAATTAACTAAATATGTTTTTTTATGTTTACATAAATAAATGCCCAACATAGAACAATAGTGAAATTTTAAAACTTTATTAGTAAAATAGCTTACGTAATTGAAAAATAAATTTTGATAATTTCTTCTAGAAATAGGACCATTTAACTCATTATCTTTCGTGTATAAATTGATAAATAAATAAATAGACAATATTTAAGTTTTACAAATACAGATAGACTAATAATAGAAACGAATATTACAAACAAAGATCTTTTTCTTTTATTAATTGTCAGTATATTGTGAGAATAATTTCTACAAAAAAAAAAAAACAGTCACTTGTAATAATGAGCAGTTACTATAAAAATAAAGGATTGATAAAAAGGTACATTCTTCTATATGAATAAAGGATTGAAAAATGACTTATTTTACCAATATGATAATAATATGCATGTGGCACGCCGTATAAATGTCGATAGGTTGAATGTGGTTTAATATGTCGGTCATTTGAACGACTTAATTGTTGATTAATTGATTGTATCGTAAGTTGGTCGCATTAGTTGACATGTTGTTCATTTGAAAGCTTCCATTTGTAATAATACAAATAAAATATTATTATTTTTATCGTTGAAAACATGTTTATATATTATCTATTTAAGTGAACCATTATTTTGTTTCAGAACTATTGAAAAAATAACATTGCTGTTTAACCTGCCGCAGGAAGGATTATTATTGCTGTGCGTTTAAAAGATGTTTTACATGCTAAAATAAAAATTATTTTATTGTATAGTAAATGATTAAATATTTAAGGGTTTACTTGTTATTACATTTTACAGTCACATTAATTTTTATAAACATGATTTAAATATATTTAGGATCTTTTATATAGTTGCTGCAACACCTCAAACCATTTTTTAAAATTAGTTTTTATTGTACATTGACTCATAAGTTTCATAAACAATCCTGTTTTAATATTGTTATTTATTTTGTAAAAGGATTTCATGATAGCTTGAGAATTAAAGTAATGTTTTCGAATTACATTTTTACAGTTACATTTTTCTGTCTTTCCTAATATTACAATGTTTTCCTTTGTTGACTCGTTTTGGAAAGACTCCATATTAAAAAAATTGATTAGTACTTCTTCAAAGACATTATTATTAAACTTTTGTAAGTCAAGTTATTTAAATGTGTAATCAAAGGAAAATATAATGTTAAGAAAGAGAGAAAAATATACTAGTCCTACATAAAAATATTCCTAGCATTGGTGAATATTATTAGTATACAGTAGAACATAAATAATTTGAACATCTTTAATTTTAAACTGATAATTCAAAGTTTTGGGTTGGACCCTGGCTTTATACAAAGCCAGAATTTTGTTCAGACATTTGCATGTATCTGTTTCGTGTTTTATACAATATGTGTGTGTTATTTTGTTACAATATACTGAACAATGCCTATTTAATTTATTAGACAATTGTTAGATTAAGTATTATTAATCTAGTGTTATAGTGATTTATTTTTAACATAAAGACAAATATCGGACTTGTGTTATTTCCTCATGTTTTTGACTACACTGGATATTAGGACTTGTTAAATTATTAACTCATTAGTAATCGTAAAGTGTTACAGTGAACCTGAGCTACTAGTGAGTGATTACTTAGGACTATGTTTAAACACCCAAGTGGTAAGACTTTTACATTAATTTTAGATGTGTAATATTAACTTTGTTCAATACCTCACAATAACTGATCCGCACCTCGACACACCTGCAGAAATCAACTCGGCAATAGGAGCAGACATCTTGAGCTACTTTCTGGCCTGTGGACAACGAACCATCATCAAAGGTCGACCCTTTGCACTCAACATACTGTTCAGACGGATGTCTTGGGGTCACTTCGTTGGACGGAATTAACGACTACACACTCCAATCCCAGGATATAGAAAAAGTCATCTTCAGCAGTAAAATATCAGCAATATCTTCAGCAACGCCATGGGAAACTAACCAACGCTACCACACCTTACGTGACAGCTTACGAAGACTTCAGCTAGAAACTACATCTCCGATTCTCTCCGCCGTTTATCGTCTTTCATCGACTCCTCAGGGTGAGCAACAGACTTTATCATTCATCCCTCAACATAGCTTTTCAGAACTGTAGCAATTTCTTCAGACATATGGATATGTTTACATTGTGTTTTAATCATCACTGCATGGTGCTTAATTGTTTTTGTTAGATTACGTAGTCAACTGCGAATGTTAGTGACTTATTTTGAACATAAAGACAAATATTGGTCCTGGGTTTTTCCCTCCTTTGTTTTGACTGCACTCTATATTGGAACTTGTTAGATTATTCACTAATTGGTCATTGTTAAGTGTTACACTGAATCTTGAACTACATAATAAGTGTGATTACTAAAAACCTCTTTTCAATGCCTCAATAGTGAAACTTTTACATTAATTTAAGTTGTGTTTTATTAACTTTATAACTTTGTTCAATCGCTTATACCTATTTTAATATTTCCTCACACTTTTGTAGAGAAGTACTTAAGCCAGAGACTGCATTGTTTACTGAATTTGTATTTTCTTAAACCATCGAGTGAATCCCTAAATCTATTATGTACTGTAATCTTTTGTTGTTTTCTTTCTTTATTGTAAATTTTGTCATCTTATTCTAGTGAGTATTTTAATTGAAGGGTTAAGAGTTAACTATAAATGTCACTGCTGTATATCTCAGTATATTGTATTGTATTACATTATACTCTATTGTATTATTTTCATAGTTGCAATATCAGACTGTCCTCATTTTGACCTACCAATACAGACTGATCACCTGTGTTTGGAGGAATCCAATATGTTATATTTTGTTTGTTTAGCCAGTATGTTTTAGTTTCAGAGTATAATTTTTCTAACATTTACAATAACCGATTATGTAATGCAAATTGAATAATTTATTTAGAATAATTTCACTTGTAACTATGTTATATTGGATTTTATTGCAAGGTGCTGTTTCTCATTTCTGTTTTGCTAATAATTAATATATAAAAAAATCTGTCTTAATGAAGCTTTCTGTATTTTATTCAATTTCATTTGATTAAATGTTGAATTGGTTATTTGTTTATTAACCTTGGTTCTCTATCAATGTAAGGTTACAAGAAAGTTGGTTAATTGTTAACTTAAACTTGGAGGAAACGTTATTGTCTTACATGGAAAGACGAAAACGCTGCCTCCAAGTGTAAGTTAACAATTTAACAGCTTTTAGTTAACTAAAAGTCTGGTCGCAAGCAATTGCAAAAGTGTAATAAGTAACTAACAACCAGCTCGTCATGAACAGCAACAATATTTCGATAGTTACAAGAATAGTTGCAGCTATGTATTTTTTTATTATTTATAATTAATAACTCATTTCATAAAATCACAATAGGTATTACAAAAATTTAAATAACATTTCAGAGTAAAACATCTTGTCTTTTATTTATTAAGGAAAATACAGCTTATATATGGGTTAGTAATTTACAATTACAACCAGATTGGTATTGTAGGTATACCTCCTTCTCTGTAATAAACTTGCAAAATATAATTTCTGTGTTTTTATTTAAAATTTCATTTTCTTTGTATGTATATTCTCCATCTTAAAGGTATGCTCTGTATTGTTTATGGATTTATATAATCATTGTTTGTGTGTAACATAAATAAATGAAACCTCTCAAACAAAAATAACTTTCTTCTTTTATTTGTTGTAGGTTTTAAAAATAAAAGAAGAAAGTTATTTGTTTGAGGGTTTTCATTTATTTATGTTAAACATTACACAAAAGTTGTTTCGTACAGTTATTATTTGTATGTATTTCTATATTTTGTTTTTTTTTATTTGTGTATATTTTTTCTGATTTTCATTAATTTGGTGGGTTTAATAAATTAGTTGTTCTGACTATTTCTAAAGATTATAATTCAATAAGGATTATCTATTGTAGTTGGGTTTACAATTTTTTTGTAAGATAATAATTTAGTTGGGTTTACAATTTTTTTGTAAGATAAAAATTTAAAATATTTCAATCCGGTTTTAGGCTTGATAAGGGCAAATACGTTGCAGAAACTATAATTAAAATAAATATAAATTGACTCGTTTATCAACTGTATTTTTCTTCCGAAATAACTAATAATGACACCACATAGTGGTGCCATTATAAACTTTAATAAATTCATTCTGTAATATTTTTAATTGCTGTTCAACTTTTTCCTAAGTAACTAACATTTATTTATCATGTGAATTTGTTTTTCACCTTAACTGATCTTTCTAATTTTTTTATAAGTTATTTCACCTGTACATTACTCGAAATGTTCCCCCATAATACTTTGACAGCTACAATTTTTTATTAAAATTCGATAGGCCTACAGGATTTTTTTCAAAAGTTTGGTTTTGCTATAATTAAATGATTCTTAACTAAGTGAATACCTAAGGGCATATAGTTATAGTTTAATCAGTGAATTCAAGATGACTACAACAAACAACCTTTATTTGGTTTTGTTTATAATTTGGAACAACATTTCAACACATTACCCCCCCCCCCCACCAATGTAATATACCCAGTACACATTTTATTGACTTGCACCTTAATTTGGCACAATATCTTACAATTTGTGATTGTTCAAAGCACACAATATAAATAGGTTACAGTAGTAAAAAAAAGTTTGTAATTAACTACTACTAATTATGATTTTGAATAATGGTTTTTATTCTATGGGCCCATTTTCACTTATTCCTCTCTTCAATTCAATTTAAGCTCCTATTCAATGCCTTTTCCAAGAACACTTGTATATTCATTTTAAATTCGAAACTGCATTTACATAAGATTAATATTATATCTAAGATTATTGGATCTTTTTCTAGTGACATCCAAAGGTCAGTTGTGTGCACAGATATTCTTGCTACAACCTATAAACATTAAAATTACACCAATTAAAATAAATAAAACATATACCACATAACTTTTTCATCACCTTTTTCATATTTCGATTCCACAGCAATCGTCCTCAGTGGTTATTAACACAATAAATTATATTTATAACAAGATTTTCATCAAATATATACACTTGTTACTACTTTGCCACACCTTTACATTGTCTGACCAATGGTGTAATAATTTCCTCCTCTGCAGCAAGGTCCTGCCTCTTAAATTCTTTGTTAGAGAGTTACCATAACACATTTTCCAATTTTACCAAAATACAAAAATATTTTTTTTTATAAGATTAGAACCATCTCCTAATTAATCAATGTAATTGAGAGTTCCAGATAGGCTCTTTATCAGTAGTTATAATGATATCGTCATATATTAATACACAAACTTCTAACACTTTAACAGCCTTTTTGTTTTAACATTGTTCACTAATTTAAGATAATTTGTTTTAGCCTGTTTAGTGTTTAAGATGTGTTCAGCAATACATGATTTTTCAGGTTTAAAATTTTATATGGCTAGTATGCTCTTTGAGTCTTTTGGAAGTTTTTTTGTTTGGTCAATGAAAACTTTACAACGAGAATTAAATTTTTTTTTATAACTCCCTGATATATCTAACTTATTTATTTTGTCTTTTGGGTCACCTGGTAAATATTTCAGTCTTTATACTTTAATATTTACTTTCTTTTTTAAAAAAACTTCTAAACCTTTTGTTATATCTATATCAAATGGTAGCCTAATGTATTTATTTTTAATATTTTCTCTTATTAAAGTGGTGAAAACTTTTTTGAATTTTTTTTTCTTCATATATTCCATATTCTGGGATTAATTCCATTAAATTTATCCCTATCTATTTCCTTAATTCTGTCAAAATTCAAATTATTTTTATTCAAAGGAATTATAATTATTCTATTGACACTATACTTGAATGCTGCTAATTTGAGATTTACAATGATAGAATTTATTGGTATTTACCCAGCATTATTTGTATTTTTTTATATACACTATATTTAATTCAGTAGGGTATTATTATTATTATTATTGTTTTTAATACTTGAATCTAAACATTTATTATCTTCTATTTCATAGGTAATTTTTATGTTGGTTTTTGATATATTGATAATAAATTAAGAAATGTTCTATATGCTTTTTAATATTGAGAATATCTTATACATCAATTTCTTAGTTTAGGAAAATACAACTGTTTATTTCATTATTTCCTCTCAAAATTTGTATATAAAGTTTGGCAATTAAAGCTGATTAGCTGTATCATCATTTTGTTCCTAAAATGCATTGAAATAAATCTGTTGTGCAACACTTTGTTAAAAATCATTATTCTTGACTTTATTTTCAATTCTTTAATGTTATCAATATTTTTCTTTTTGATTTTAAAATTATACCACTCAATAATTTCTATTCACTTATCAGTAGGCCTACCTCTTTCCTAATATCAAAATATAAAACTTTACTTAATATTTCCTTTTCCCACTGGGTAAATTTTTATTAGTGTTTCATTTTCAAGCAAAGCTTGGTTATTAGATCTGTCTGATATATTTCTCATCAATCTGCTTAATTTTCTTGGAAATGTTTTAACTTCGCTCAAATATTTGTTCGCTACATTAACGTTTTTACAAAACGTGTTCCAATTCTCTTTAGTATCGCTTGCCAACTTTTAATTGTAAATTCCAATTATACTGTACTTAATTTACTGTGCAGGTATTTTATTTCTAAACCTAACCATTTCACCTTTGAAAACTGTAAAACTTTATTTCCTCTAGAACTCTAAGAATTATGTTCTTTTTACACACCTCAAGATATTTTATATTCGTTAAAAATAATTTATTCTAATTTTTAGAATTAAATTGCAATTTTGTAAGTTAAGCATACATTTGTTCAAATAAAGGGGTTGTAGCTGGTGATGAAATTGTGACAAAATCGATAACCTATATTTTATCCCTAATTAGGACACTCGTGTCCATCAAATCAATTGAAGCTATTGTATTTCATAAGGGTTTACAATTTGGTCATGTAAAACTCAAGGTGAGAATGTTCAATATGGCATAAAAATCATGAAGGTAATTGAGAATATTCAAATTATGATACTTTCACTTTTGCCTAACTGGGATTGGGGTTTTTAATCGAGTTATTTTAGATGTGAAATTGGTAGGTTATAAGAGTACATTTATGTATCACAATCAGACGAAACTACCTGTTTCTTTTAAAGTTTAAATTTAAAAAAGTTTTCCACAAAGTAAAAAAAAAATTGCACAACTTTTCCCTCCTCCTCCCACGTAATCAGATAGAGGTGGCCCATGACAGCCATGGTCTTGTGTCGAATTAAACAACTTAAATAATACACAATATCAAGAGCACAGTGGTACAATATATTACAATAAAAATATTGGAAAGAACCCCAATAAAACAAAAATAACAAATAAAACAAGTTACTTAAGATTAAACCCTTAGCCTATGTACATTTCGATGACCATGTCATCATCATCAGAGGGTCTTATTACAAAATTACAATCTAGCAAACGAGAAAATACAAGCTAGAATGATGATTCTAGTTTGTAACTTCTTGTTTGCTAGATTGTAATTTTGTAATAAGACCCTCTGATGATGATATGGTCATCGAAATGTACATAAGGGTTTAATCTTAAGTAACTTGTTTTATTTGTTATTTTTGATTATTTTTTGTGGTATTGAGGTTCTTTCCAATATTTTCATTGTAACCTAAATAATGGAGCTGTAATTGGAGATAATATTTTTGACAAATGTGCTAAACGTTATTTTGACATTTAATAACATTATCCTATAGTATTCTCGAGAGTGTCGAGAGGCATTAATTTACCTATTATTACAAATAAATCTATTGTATTAGCCAAAGACGAGTACGTTAATAAATTGCTTCACGTTGATAGCCTAGTTATCTATAATATTTTGCTGTTGTTATAATTAGGTTTTTTTCAGGTAATTGGCATAAAAAATATAAACAAAGAAGTGATTACAATTTGTATCAATGTTAGAGTTGACACCAGCCACAACGGTAGCAAAATTTGGTTTATCAAACCTAACCTGAACCAGCAAAGTATAGTTACAAAACCTTTTGAAGTCATTTGTAGACGCGATCTGTATTGCTCATTGCAATATGTAAGTTATAAGCGGGCAATGTTGAAAAAGGCCAATGTCCGGCTTGCCGATTTGTGGTATGATTATATTCATATCGACACAAAGATGACATGGTTGTGTAAAAACCACCCCACTCTTAACCAGTATATATAAATACACACACACACACACACACACACACACACACACACACACACACACACACACACACACACACACACACACACACACGCACGCACGCACACACACACACACATATATATATATTGTATGCTTCCTTTTCCTGGTCTGGAAGGTATAATTTGACCAGTATCGTTACGTCTGGAATGTAGACAATATATTAGATCTATGTTTTCTGAGCGGGTAACACTGCAATCTTGTTTGTGATACACTAAATTTAGTCTTTTTTTCGGAGTTATAAATACAGTAAGCAATAAAGAAACCCAGTTTATATTTTAAATACAGTAAAGCTGTTCTCATTATTTTCATAAAAGAATTGCACAAGTTATTGTCAAGAAATAGGCTATTCATTTAGAAAATGTGAAGTTTAAACAAAATTAATTTGGGCAATTCTGAAGATGACACATTTGTAAGTCTACAAATTCGTGTTATTTGCCTAGTCGAGTTGATTACTAATAAATAAAAATATGTGAATGTTGCTGCGCTTCACATTATTATTGTTTAGGTAACCAAATTCGTGAACGAACTGGCGATAAAATTTGTAGAAATTTGTAAAATTTGGCGACAAAGTAACCCATTGCACTGCAACAAAGTATGCCTTGCACTGTATCAAAGTACGAGGCTACTTGAAATGATCAAAGATCATCTAACCGAAATACGCAGCTGTCAAATAACCAAATACGCGACATTCAAATAATCGTAATATACGTACTTTAAATAACCAAATACGCTTATTTCAAATAACCAAATACACGGACTTCAACTAAACGTAATGTTATGGGTTATCGCTATACCGCTCCGCAGGCGTTAAACGTACAACTTGAAGTTATTAAATAAATGGGAAGTAATATTTCTATAAATATCCAAACTTAGTAGTTATTATTACTACCTTTTAATTGTTTCTCAAAATTCTACGGTTTAACTTTATCGTTATTAAAGTAAATGTAATGCAGAAATATTATTAGCTTTGATTAGACCATAGATTGTAAAGTATCTTATTATAATTGAAAATAGTATACTTGAAAATCTTTTTGAATATTAAGTGTAATTACAAAAATATGGGAAATACGATACAGTAATTATTTTTGTAAACAATTGCAGATTTAACAACATATTGAAACTTAAATAACTAACCTAATAAATATTTAAAAATCGTGTTGAATAAAAGTGTAGTTACAAAACGATAATTAATATAATAAATTGATTATTTTTTAAAAGTTTTAAAAAATGTTTCTAGATGTAAATAACTTACTGATACCTTAATATTAAAGGAAACTAGTCAAAGTAAAAGGTAAACTAGTCTTTCATCAAGGAACTACAACTTACAATACATTGTTATAAAGAAGAAAACTTGTCACGTTTCTTTTCATAAAACCACAAAGTAATTGGAAACAACTAAAAATATTATCTATACCAATACCGTACATATTTTTTTCTTCTAATCTGTGTATATATAAATGAATATTTGTATGTATGTATGTATCTTATTATAATTGTAATAGTCTACTTAAACATAGTTTTAAACAATAAGTGTAATTTACAAAACGACAGTAATATGATGTAGTGTTTATATTTAAAAGAATTATAGATTTAATAAAATACTGAGATCTAAATATTAACGTAATTAACAAATTGCCCAATTAGCTACCTATCAAACCTAAAAAATGCATTAACCAAAGTGTACGCACACAATTTACGCGGCCGTTAATGAACCAAATACGCGACATTCAATTAATCGTAATACACGGACTTTAAATAACCAAATACGCGCATTTCAAATAACCAAATACACCGAGTTCTACTAAAAGTAATGTCACGGGTTATCGCTATGCCGCTCCGCAGGCGAACAACGTACAACTTGAAGTTAATAAATAAATGGGAAGTAATATTTCTCTAAATATCTAAACTTAATAGTTATCATTACTACCTTTAAATTATTTCTCAAAATGCTACGGTTTAACTTTATCGTTATTAAAAATAAATGTAAAGCTGGAATATTATTTGGTTTGATTAGACCAAATATCGTAAAGCATCTTCTTATAATTGTAAATAATCTACTTAAACATCTTTCTGAACATTGAGTATAGTTACAAAATAATGGGAAATGATACAGTGATTATTTTTGTAAACAATTATAGATTTTAAAAAAAATTGAAACATAAATAATAAACGTAATCAAAACCTGATAACTTCTTGTCTAAAATAGCAATATCTTTCGACTCGGTTATAGCATAGCACATATTGCATCTTATTATGTTTTTAAATATCGTTTTGAATAAAAGCGTAATTTCAAACGATAAGTAATATTATGAAATTAAATATTTTAAAAAATGTTTCTAGATGTAAACAGCATACTGAGATCTTAATATTAAAGTAAACTAATCTTAGACTAAAGTAAACAAGGAACTACAACTTACAATACATTGTTATAAAGAAGAATACTTGTCAACTTTGATTTAATAAAATCATAAAGCAATTGGAACAACTAAAAATATTATCTATACCAATACAGTACTTGATTATTTTTTAAATATGTATATATAAAAATGAATGTTTGTGTGTGTGTCTGTATGTTATACACGCCTAAACCGCTGAACTATAAATTTGGAGGGTTTGTTTAACATTTTCCCTCTATCTGTGAAATTTGGTGTATATCCATCCACATGGCTTCGCCCCAGAGGCTTAGGATGGTTCAGTGTACAGCATTCCATAAGTCTAATGTTAAAATGTATATCTATATTAGGGCTACTTAATTAATTAAAATAATTATTAACATAATGCAAAAATAAAAATACATTATAAATATTTTATATTGTTTAAAATAGATAGGCTATGTACAATTAGGCCTATTTCTATCACGCATATTCATATTAAAAGCAAGGTCGACGATAATACTCTTGCGAAATTTGAATCCACCAAAGTTGTGCCAGACTATCCACAAAAAAACTAACAACCAACTTGATCCGGGCAGCAATCATAGGGGACAAGTCAAAGGAGAGATTGTTTTAATTTTATGAATACCGATAATTTCATCAGATCTACCCATTAATTTCAAACGACTATAATTTCCTTTGCGTCTTGCATTCGCAATAACCTAAACAAGGCACAAGCCCAATCGTCGACCATTGCTGGATTAAATTTTGAACATTCGAACTTCAATTTCCTACTATTACATGTTGCGACACCTAAAATTTGTATGTTTATAAGCATAATGGATTGAAGAAAAACATTGTCTACCCTCTATCGTTGCAGTAAAAGAAATATGTTTGATTTGCTTTTCGTATTAGAAAATTATGATTTCAGGCGCAGCAACATGCGCAGGGTAAAGCCAGTATTTACATATTTATACTAAATAAATTCCAAAATAAAAGCTATGTATATATATACATAGATAAAAGGGAGGGCATGGAAGGAAATTGGTAATAGGAAAGAGCAAACGAATAAAATACCGTATAATAATATAGCGTCTGCAAATTTTTTTTTTCAAATATTTGAAACTACAAATTTTATCGCCAGTTCGTTCACGAATTTGGTTACCTAAACAATAATAATGTGAAGCGCAGCAACATTCACATATTTTTATTTATTAGTAATCAACTCGACTAGGCAAATAACACGAATTTGTAGACTTACAAATGTGTCATCTTCAGAATTGCCCAAATTAATTTTGTTTAAACTTCACATTTTCTAAATGAATAGCCTATTTCTTGACAATAACTTGAGCAATTCTTTTATGAAAATAATGAGAACAGCTTTACTGTATTTAAAATATAAACTGGGTTTCTTTATTGGTTACTGTATTCATAACTCCGAAATAAAGACTAAATTTAGTGTATCACAAACAAGATTGCAGTGTTACCCGCTCAGAAAACATAGATCTAATATATTGTCTACATTCCAGACGTAACGATACTGGTCAAATTATACCTTCCAGATCAGGAAAAGGAAGCATACAATATATATATATGTGTGTGTGTGTGTGTGTGTGTGTGCGCGCGCGCGCTCGCGTGTGTGTGTGTGTGTGTGTGTGTGTGTGTGTGTATTTATATATACTGGGTAAGAGTGGGGTGGTTTTTACACAACCATGTCATCTTTGTGTCGATATGAATATAATCATACCACAAATCGGCAAGCCGGACATTGGCCTTTTTCAACATTGCCCGCTTATAACTTACATATTGCAATGAGCAATACAGATCGCGTCTACAAATGACTTCAAAAGGTTTTGTAACTATACTTTGCTGGTTCAGGTTAGGTTTGATAAACCAAATTTTGCTACCGATGTGGCTGGTGTCAACTCTTACATTGATACAAAATGTAATCACTTCTTTGTTTATATTTTTCATGCCAATTACCTGAAAAAATCCTAATTATAACCACAGCAAAATATTATAGATAACTAGGCTATCAACGTGAAGCAATTTATTTACATACTCGTCTTTGGCTAATACAATAGATTTATTTGTAATAATAGGTAAATTAATGCCTCTCGACACTCTCGAGAATACTATAGGATAATATTATTAAATGTCAAAATAACGTTTAGCACATTTGTCAAAAATATTATCTCCAATTACAGCTCCATTATTTAGGTTACAATGAAAATATTGGAAAGAACCTCAATACCACAAAAAATAATCAAAAATAACAAATAAAACAAGTTACTTAAGATTAAACCCTTATGTACATTTCGATGACCATATCATCATCAGAGGGTCTTATTACAAAATTACAATCTAGCAAACAAGAAGTTACAAACTAGAATCATCATTCTAGTTTGTATTTTCTCGTTTGCTAGATTGTAATTTTGTAATAAGACCCTCTGATGATGATGACATGGTCATCGAAATGTACATAGGCTAAGGGTTTAATCTTAAGTAACTTGTTTTATTTGTTATTTTTGTTTTATTGGGGTTCTTTCCAATATTTTTATTGTAGTATATTGTACCACTGTGCTCTTGATATTGTGTATTATTTAAGTTGTTTAATTCGACACAAGACCATGGCTGTCATGGGCCACCTCTATCTGATTACGTGGGAGGAGGAGGGAAAAGTTGTGCAATTTTTTTTTTACTTTGTGGAAAACTTTTTTAAATTTAAACTTTAAAAGAAACAGGTAGTTTCGTCTGATTGTGATACATAAATGTACTCTTATAACCTACCAATTTCACATCTAAAATAACTCGATTAAAAACCCCAATCCCAGTTAGGCAAAAGTGAAAGTATCATAATTTGAATATTCTCAATTACCTTCATGATTTTCATGCCATATTGAACATTCTCACCTTGAGTTTTACATGACCAAATTGTAAACCCTTATGAAATACAATAGCTTCAATTGATTTGATGGACACGAGTGTCCTAATTAGGGATAAAATATAGGTTATCGATTTTGTCACAATTTCATCACCAGCTACAACCCCTTTATTTGAACAAATGTATGCTTAACTTACAAAATTGCAATTTAATTCTAAAAATTAGAATAAATTATTTTTAACGAATATAAAATATCTTGAGGTGTGTAAAAAGAACATAATTCTTAGAGTTCTAGAGGAAATAAAGTTTTACAGTTTTCAAAGGTGAAATGGTTAGGTTTAGAAATAAAATACCTGCACAGTAAATTAAGTACAGTATAATTGGAATTTACAATTAAAAGTTGGCAAGCGATACTAAAGAGAATTGGAACACGTTTTGTAAAAACGTTAATGTAGCGAACAAATATTTGAGCGAAGTTAAAACATTTCCAAGAAAATTAAGCAGATTGATGAGAAATATATCAGACAGATCTAATAACCAAGCTTTGCTTGAAAATGAAACACTAATAAAAATTTACCCAGTGGGAAAAGGAAATATTAAGTAAAGTTTTATATTTTGATATTAGGAAAGAGGTAGGCCTACTGATAAGTGAATAGAAATTATTGAGTGGTATAATTTTAAAATCAAAAAGAAAAATATTGATAACATTAAAGAATTGAAAATAAAGTCAAGAATAATGATTTTTAACAAAGTGTTGCACAACAGATTTATTTCAATGCATTTTAGGAACAAAATGATGATACAGCTAATCAGCTTTAATTGCCAAACTTTATATACAAATTTTGAGAGGAAATAATGAAATAAACAGTTGTATTTTCCTAAACTAAGAAATTGATGTATAAGATATTCTCAATATTAAAAAGCATATAGAACATTTCTTAATTTATTATCAATATATCAAAAACCAACATAAAAATTACCTATGAAATAGAAGATAATAAATGTTTAGATTCAAGTATTAAAAACAATAATAATAATAATAATACCCTACTGAATTAAATATAGTGTATATAAAAAAATACAAATAATGCTGGGTAAATACCAATAAATTCTATCATTGTAAATCTCAAATTAGCAGCATTCAAGTATAGTGTCAATAGAATAATTATAATTCCTTTGAATAAAAATAATTTGAATTTTGACAGAATTAAGGAAATAGATAGGGATAAATTTAATGGAATTAATCCCAGAATATGGAATATATGAAGAAAAAAAAATTCAAAAAAGTTTTCACCACTTTAATAAGAGAAAATATTAAAAATAAATACATTAGGCTACCATTTGATATAGATATAACAAAAGGTTTAGAAGTTTTTTTAAAAAAGAAAGTAAATATTAAAGTATAAAGACTGAAATATTTACCAGGTGACCCAAAAGACAAAATAAATAAGTTAGATATATCAGGGAGTTATAAAAAAAAATTTAATTCTCGTTGTAAAGTTTTCATTGACCAAACAAAAAAACTTCCAAAAGACTCAAAGAGCATACTAGCCATATAAAATTTTAAACCTGAAAAATCATGTATTGCTGAACACATCTTAAACACTAAACAGGCTAAAACAAATTATCTTAAATTAGTGAACAATGTTAAAACAAAAAGGCTGTTAAAGTGTTAGAAGTTTGTGTATTAATATATGACGATATCATTATAACTACTGATAAAGAGCCTATCTGGAACTCTCAATTACATTGATTAATTAGGAGATGGTTCTAATCTTATAAAAAAAATATTTTTGTATTTTGGTAAAATTGGAAAATGTGTTATGGTAACTCTCTAACAAAGAATTTAAGAGGCAGGACCTTGCTGCAGAGGAGGAAATTATTACACCATTGGTCAGACAATGTAAAGGTGTGGCAAAGTAGTAACAAGTGTATATATTTGATGAAAATCTTGTTATAAATATAATTTATTGTGTTAATAACCACTGAGGACGATTGCTGTGGAATCGAAATATGAAAAAGGTGATGAAAAAGTTATGTGGTATATGTTTTATTTATTTTAATTGGTGTAATTTTAATGTTTATAGGTTGTAGCAAGAATATCTGTGCACACAACTGACCTTTGGATGTCACTAGAAAAAGATCCAATAATCTTAGATATAATATTAATCTTATGTAAATGCAGTTTCGAATTTAAAATGAATATACAAGTGTTCTTGGAAAAGGCATTGAATAGGAGCTTAAATTGAATTGAAGAGAGGAATAAGTGAAAATGGGCCCATAGAATAAAAACCATTATTCAAAATCATAATTAGTAGTAGTTAATTACAAACTTTTTTTTACTACTGTAACCTATTTATATTGTGTGCTTTGAACAATCACAAATTGTAAGATATTGTGCCAAATTAAGGTGCAAGTCAATAAAATGTGTACTGGGTATATTACATTGGTGGGGGGGGGGGTAATGTGTTGAAATGTTGTTCCAAATTATAAACAAAACCAAATAAAGGTTGCTTGTTGTAGTCATCTTGAATTCACTGATTAAACTATAACTATATGCCCTTAGGTATTCACTTAGTTAAGAATCATTTAATTATAGCAAAACCAAACTTTTGAAAAAAATCCTGTAGGCCTATCGAATTTTAATAAAAAATTGTAGCTGTCAAAGTATTATGGGGGAACATTTCGAGTAATGTACAGGTGAAATAACTTATAAAAAAATTAGAAAGATCAGTTAAGGTGAAAAACAAATTCACATGATAAATAAATGTTAGTTACTTAGGAAAAAGTTGAACAGCAATTAAAAATATTACAGAATGAATTTATTAAAGTTTATAATGGCACCACTATGTGGTGTCATTATTAGTTATTTCGGAAGAAAAATACAGTTGATAAACGAGTCAATTTATATTTATTTTAATTATAGTTTCTGCAACGTATTTGCCCTTATCAAGCCTAAAACCGGATTGAAATATTTTAAATTTTTATCTTACAAAAAAATTGTAAACCCAACTAAATTATTATCTTACAAAAAAATTGTAAACCCAACTACAATAGATAATCCTTATTGAATTATAATCTTTAGAAATAGTCAGAACAACTAATTTATTAAACCCACCAAATTAATGAAAATCAGAAAAAATATACACAAATAAAAAAAAACAAAATATAGAAATACATACAAATAATAACTGTACGAAACAACTTTTGTGTAATGTTTAACATAAATAAATGAAAACCCTCAAACAAATAACTTTCTTCTTTTATTTTTAAAGCCTACAACAAATAAAAGAAGAAAGTTATTTTTGTTTGAGAGGTTTCATTTATTTATGTTACACACAAACAATGATTATATAAATCCATAAACAATACAGAGCATACCTTTAAGATGGAGAATATACATACAAAGAAAATGAAATTTTAAATAAAAACACAGAAATTATATTTTGCAAATTTATTACAGAGAAGGAGGTATACCTACAATACCAATCTGGTTGTAATTGTAAATTACTAACCCATATATAAGCTGTATTTTCCTTAATAAATAAAAGACAAGATGTTTTACTCTGAAATGTTATTTAAATTTTTGTAATACCTATTGTGATTTTATGAAATGAGTTATTAATTATAAATAATAAAAAAATACATAGCTGCAACTATTCTTGTAACTATCGAAATATTGTTGCTGTTCATGACGAGCTGGTTGTTAGTTACTTATTACACTTTTGCTATTGCTTGCGACCAGACTTTTAGTTAACTAAAAGCTGTTAAATTGTTAACTTACACTTGGAGGCAGCGTTTTCGTCTTTCCATGTAAGACAATAACGTTTCCTCCAAGTTTAAGTTAACAATTAACCAACTTTCTTGTAACCTTACATTGATAGAGAACCAAGGTTAATAAACAAATAACCAATTCAACATTTAATCAAATGAAATTGAATAAAATACAGAAAGCTTCATTAAGACAGATTTTTTTATATATTAATTATTAGCAAAACAGAAATGAGAAACAGCACCTTGCAATAAAATCCAATATAACATAGTTACAAGTGAAATTATTCTAAATAAATTATTCAATTTGCATTACATAATCAGTTATTGTAAATGTTAGAAAAATTATACTGTGAAACTAAAACATACTGGCTAAACAAACAAAATATAACATATTGGATTCCTCCAAACACAGGTGATCAGTCTGTATTGGTAGGTCAAAATGAGGACAGTCTGATATTGCTACTATGAAAATAATACAATAGAGTACAATGTAATACAATACAATATACTGAGATATACAGCAGTGACATTTATAGTTAACTCTTAACCCTTCAATTAAAATACTCACTAGAATAAGATGACAAAATTTACAATAAAGAAAGAAAACAACAAAAGATTACAATACATAATAGATTTAGGGATTCACTCCATGGTTTAAGAAAATACAAATTCAGTAAACAATGCAGTCTCTGGCTTAAGTACTTCTCTACAAAAGTGTGAGGAAATATTAAAATAGGTATAAGCGATTGAACAAAGTTATAAAGTTAATAAAACACAACTTAAATTAATGTAAAAGTTTCACTATTGAGGCATTGAAAAGAGGTTTTTAGTAATCACACTTATTATGTAGTTCAAGATTCAGTGTAACACTTAACAATGACCAATTAGTGAATAATCTAACAAGTTCCAATATAGAGTGCAGTCAAAACAAAGGAGGGAAAAACACAGGTCCAATATTTGTCTTTATGTTCAAAATATGTCACTAACATTCGCAGTTGACTACGTAATCTAACAAAAACAATTAAGCACCATGCAGTGATGATTAAAACACAATGTAAACATATCCATATGTCTGAAGAAATTGCTACAGTTCTGAAAAGCAATGTTGAGGGATGAATGATAAAGTCTGTTGCTCACCCTGAGGAGTCGATGAAAGACGATAAACGGCGGAAAGAATCGGAGATGTAGTTGCTAGCTGAAGTCTTGTCACGTAAGGTGTGGTAGCGTTGGTTAGTTTCCCATGGCGTTGCTGAAGATATTGCTGATATTTTACTGCTGAAGATGACTTTTTCTATATCCTTGGATTGGAGTGTGTAGTCGTTAATTCCGTCCAACGAAGTGACCCCAAGACATCCGTCTGAACAGTATGTTGAGTGCAAAGGGTCGACCTTTGATGATGGTTCGTTGTCCACTGGCCAGAAAGTAGCTCAAGATGTCTGCTCCTAATGCCGAGTGGATTTCTGCAGGTGTGTCGAGGTGCGGATCAGTTATTGTGAGGTATTGAACAAAGTTAATATTACACATCTAAAATTAATGTAAAAGTCTTACCACTTGGGTGTTTAAACATAGTCCTAAGTAATCACTCACTAGTAGCTCAGGTTCACTGTAACACACGATTACTAATGAGTTAATAATTTAACAAGTCCTAATATCCAGTGTAGTCAAAAAAATGAGGAAATAACACAAGTCCGATATTTGTCTTTATGTTAAAAATAAATCACTATAACACTAGATAAATAATACTTAATCTAACAATTTTCTAACAAATTAAATAGGCATTGTTCAGTATATTGTAACAAAATAACACACACATATTGTATAAAACACGAAATAGATACATGCAAATATCTGAACAAAATTCTGGCTTTGTATAAAGCCAGGGTCCAACCCAAAACTTTGAATTATCAGTTTAGAATTAAAGATGTTCAAATTATTTATGTTCTACTGTATACTAATAATAATCACCTATGCTAGGAATATTTTTATGTAGGACTAGTATATTTTTCTCTCTTTCTTAACATTATATTTTCCTTTGATTACACATTTAAATAACTTGACTTACAAAAGTTTAATAATAATGTCTTTGAAGAAGTACTAATCAATTTTTTTAATATGGAGTCTTTCCAAAACGAGTCAACAAAGGAAAACATTGTAATATTAGGAAAGACAGAAAAATGTAACTGTAAAAATGTAATTCGAAAACATTACTTTAATTCTCAAGCTATCATGAAATCCTTTTACAAAATAAATAACAATATTAAAACAGGATTGTTTATGATACTTATGAGTCAATGTACAATTAAAACTAATTTAAAAAAATGGTTTGAGGTGTTGCAGCAACTATATAAAAGATCCTAAATATATTTAAATCATGTTTATAAAAATTAATGTGACTGTAAAATGTAATAACAAGTAAACCCTTAAATATTTAATCAATTACTATACAATAAAATAATTTTTATTTTAGCATGTAAAACATCTTTTAAACGCACAGCAATAATAATACTTCCTGCGGCAGGTTAAACAGCAATGTTATTTTTTCAATAGTTCTGAAACAAAATAATGGTTCACTTAAATAGATAATATATAAACATGTTTTCAACAATAAAAATAATAATATTTTATTTGTATTATTACAAATGGAAGCTTTCAAATGAACAACATGTCAACTAATGCGACCAACTTACGATACAATCAATTAATCAACAATTACGTCGTTCAAATGACCGACATATTAAACCACATTCAACCTATCGACATTTACACGACGTGCCACATGCATATTATTATCATATTGTTAAAATAAGTCTTTTTTCAATCCTTTATTCATATAGAAGAATGTACCTTTTTATCAATCCTTTATTTTTATAGTAACTGCTCATTATTACAAGTGACTGTTTTTTTTTTGTAGAAATTATTCTCACAATATACTGACAATTAATAAAAGAAAAAGATCTTTGTTTGTAATATTCGTTTCTATTATTAGTCTATCTGTATTTGTAAAACTTAAATATTGTCTATTTATTTATTTATCAATTTATACACGAAAGATAATGAGTTAAATGGTCCTATTTCTAGAAGAAATTATGAAAATTTATTTTTCAATTACTTAAGCTATTTTACTAATAAAGTTTTAAAATTTCACTATTGTTCTATGTTGGGCATTTATTTATGTAAACATAAAAAAACATATTTAGTTAATTAGAACTTAGCTAGTGAGAACTATTAACAAAGGTAAAAAAAAAATACTGAACTCAAAATATCACCAAAAATTGGTTTTTAATAAACAATCACGCAACAAACTAGTTTCGGCAATGGTTATGTTTATATAAAAACATAAATTTTAAAAACAAAATTAAGTACAATCTATTTTATTATAGTTCAATGGTGAGCATCATTAAAATCATAATTTAGTTTATGGCTAAGAAAATGAATTTATATAGAATTGGAGTGTAAAAATTTATTACTGGTGATGTACACACATAAGTTATAGTTACACAATCATTGATGGCAATGTAGATACCACTTATCAAAATGCACAAGATACAGCCCATATTGTCAGTTCTAACACGGATTTAAGAAACACTTCGTAATTTGAACAATCCTGAATATATTTAAACAGTTGTGATAGTTGACTGTAATAATACAGTCAATAGCATGAAATATTTTTTTTGTAGAACATTTGCTCATATACAGGGCAGCAGGATTCTAAACTTCACAAGATAAATCAGTAAATTATATCAGAACAACAGTGTAACAATTGTTCAAATAAATGACTATAATGTTAATGATAATCACCATATTAGAGAAGAGGGATTAATTGTAAATAAAATAACTGAATATTTGAAAAATATTCAATATACTTCTTTTATAAAACAGGTTAATACTGTAACTTTTAAGCATGAAATAACATTAAATGATGAGGTCAATACATGAAATAATAATTTGTTTTATGAGTTATTAAGATAGTTTTGTAATTGAAACTTTATTTTTGTATGTTTTTAAAAACTGAGATGCTAAAAATATTCACAAGTTGCTAGAAAGCAAAAAGTTTATGGATGGCTTTTGATAGCACTAGAAAATAATATTTGGGGTAAAAAAAAATGGTGTTCTTGTCTATACAATTTATATCAATTATGTAATTTTCCGTGTTTTGTAGAATGGAAAAAAATTCAATTAAATTTTTTTTCAATAAAATGATCAATAGCATTACTTTATTCCATCTTTAACTTGAATTACTACTTTTAAATTTAACATATAATAATTTCATACTTGCAGTAAAAGCATTTACTTTTTTGTGCTCATGAGCAAAGCTGGCCCGATGTTTAAACTCTTTACGAGTAATAGTAGGGTTCGGTATTTGTACCGATACAAGTCCAGTTTCATCCATGTTGAAGGTATCAGTTGGCAACAAACTTGTGGCATTACTTGTAACTTTTGGTTTGACTGATTGACGTTTAAGGAATCTAGTAAACATATCTGGCCCTGTCATATGAGTGTCACACCCCCTCGATGGTAGTTTTTACCTTATGCTCCCTTGTAGCTATAAAATAAATGTCGTACTTCTCCTGGAACAAACCAGCATAAATATCAGACACTGGTTTTAGGTATACTTTTAGCATAGCTTCCTGACTGTCATTGAGGCCCCTACTGACTTGCGCATGACCGAAACTAGTACTGTAGGTCCCTGTTTTTATTTGGGACGATATAAGCTTTTTAAAAAATCTTTCGAGAGCTTTTTAGTGTACATTACTTTCTGTAGTTGCTTCTCGGAATTACAGACAGTTTCATCTGTTTTGAGTGATCATTCGGCCCTGAACGTTTACCGTAACTTCGTTTGTCTTCTCTAAATACACTGCCGTCTAAAAATAAACGCAAAGAGATAGTTTGCAATTCAACCTTTTAATCATTATGACACACCACCAAATCCACTGAGTTACCCTACCGAATCTGTGACAAATTGCCCGTTAAAGTTATATATATATATATATATATATATATATATATATATATATATATATATATATATATATATAACGAAATTAGTTTAGCTATGCACAGCTAATAAACTACACTATGGGATAAGACAGTATACACGTACTTTTATGGTTGAACCGAGAAAAAACAGAACAAAATGGTGAAAAATTCACACAAAACGAGACTGATACTGGCTACATGTGCTCATGGCAACATACAGATTCTCAAGTTGGTACGTAAATTTACCTTCTCAAACTAGACCTCTCACAATCGAACTTTTGACAAAGTATCCCGTTTTTATCGTACGCGTTTTTTTCTATGTTCACTGTCGTTCTTTTGAAGTGAACACCTCTATAGCGAAGGGCAGAAATATTTAATGGATGGACATAAACACACAATTTCACTTCAGTTTAATTTCTTTCAGATTAATAACGTCAGTATAAACTCTATCAGGTTATTCGGAGTCACCTCAAAGAGAATTAAATGATAATGTATTATTTCATGTAACAGCTGATTTTATTTTATAGGTTATAGGTTATGTAGAACGGCTTTTTTATTACCTAGGTTATGTTACATTATGGATTGAACATAATTGAGGAAAAAGATTATTATTAAATAGTTTTGATCCGTTAAAGAAGATATTATTTTTAAAAAGTTTTAAAAATATAATTAAAACATATTTAAATATACCGATAATAATAAGTTATGTATTTTTAATCTAATATTTTAAATGAAAACATTCAATTGAATTTGTTACAAAAATTTGTATTCAGTAAACATCTAGTAATAATTTTTTTTTTTTTACCTACGTTATTTTATTACTAACTATAGTTATTATGGGTCTTTATTCAATATATTCGTCAAATAAAGATATAAAAATTGAATAAAAAATGTATAAATTAATACATTTTCATTGAAAATTTCGCGAAACTATTAGCTCTAATTTGTTATAATATATAGTTACAATTTTGGTGTGAATTCAAAGATTCTGTGTTACTGTTTCTAATAAAAAATGCCTAAGTAATTTTTCATTACGAAAAATTAAATGTTTTCTAAATTCTAAATTACTGTATATGTGGTTATTAAAAGTTTTTATTTCTTTCGGCAATACTGTTTTTCCCAGCATTTTGTTACCTTCTTCTTTTCTCAATTTGTTCAGCCATATATAAAAAATTTCTCTCAATGGTAGCTTCTGATCACGTTTTTAGCGTTTCTGCATAAATTTTAAAAATACAAAAGCAATAGACAGCACATTAACGTGACTATAACTAACTAGCTGACCCGGCGAACTTCGTACCGCCTAAAAGTCTATGAATGGCGTGTTAACATTAGCAGTAGTTAATTTAGTATTTTATTAACATAATCGTAGCTGAACATATAGTAGTCGATCGTGAAAAGTGAGAGAGAAAGAGTTTTGGATTGAATGCTTTATATTTAAGTGCACTTGGATATACAAAAGTTTTGATTTTTCCATCTGGTTCGTACACAAATAAATCAGCAGTTTTTCCTACTTGAGACGTATGACGACCTATCGCTCATTTTTTTGGGAGGCATAATTGTACAGAATAGGCTTTGAAATGTGTTTAAAGCCATATGGAAAATAACATGGTTTAAGCTTAGAAATCAAAATTTGGGAAGAATTCAGTGAAATGTTTTAAGATATGATAAGAGAGAAAATCAAGGTTAATGCTATTTTATCATTTAAGAATTACATGTTGAAACATTTGTTGTGTCGTCAAAAAGATGTGTTAATAGGTTAATATTTTTCTGCTGAAATTATTTAGTTTGGAGGGGTCACGTACCCTCTGTCCCCTCTGGCTACGACCCTAAGACTTACTATGCCAAAAACGTCCCAGGAATGTACTAAACAATTCCCCAAAGTGTCATAGCGATCAGATCAGTGGTTTATATAAGCATACAAACATTCATATATATATAAGATAAAAAATAATAAGCCCTTGCTACAAATATAGCCTATACACCAACTTTCGCTGCCCAGTTAAAACCATCAGAATTATTTTAAAATAAACCAACCTAAGTTTATTCAATACTAATGAGTAATATGTAATTTTTATTACTGATTCTTATTTTGACTACTTAAAGGTTTATGTAAAATAATCACGCAGTTGTAACTCCTTAAAAGTAAATATTTAATTATTTCAGTTCCCTTATTATACAAAAAAATAATAATGAGTTACACGCCTCCACATCAATATAAACGTCCTGATATAATATATAACTGTTTCTCTTACAAAACTGAGACATTATGAATTATTTTATTTAACGCGCCAAATCAGATTCGAGCAAGATAAAAGCGTGCGCAGAAGATCAGGTAAGAATTCGAGAAAGTAATGGATAAGAAATGTACGAGTCTTGAATAAGATAATGGTAAGGGGGCAATCTTTGGCGGTAGTAGGGCCTACAACAATTATGGTACATACACACGCCGAGTGTTCCAGAGCGGAGATTTCAGAAAATTGCTCTGGAGTATAAATAGTAAAAAAGAAAAAAAGAAGGAAGCGACCCAGCGAAGCTTGGGGAATGTATAGGAAAGGTAAAGAATGAAACAACTTCCGAATGACCAAAAACTAGACCGGAAAGTATGGAGGAATTGTCTAGAGGTCGATAAACGTGTACAGACGGACATACGCGAGTTGGCGCACGCACACACACACACACACACCAAACAGAAGATATAATATATGAAGAAATATATACTATACAAAAACAGAGATAGATATACATACCGCTAGCGAGAGAAAAGAGAGAGGGGGAAAGAGAGACAGAGAGTGAAAGGAGGCTAGAGAGAGAGAGAGAGAGAAAGAGGAGAAAGGGTGACAGAGAAAAATGGAGGTGAATATGTATTTAGGGAAAGATGGGTTTTCACTCAGATAGGAAAAGAGGTATATAAGTAGAGGTGGAGAGGAATATAGAGTTAGAATTGTAAAAGTCATAAAGAACGATTGGCAGGTTGAAGTTGTTAATAAATTATAAGTCTGTTTATAAAAGAATTTTATTGCCGGCCTTTGTTCAGAGGCATTGTTGACGAAGTTTTTGGCCTTCAAGTTTACTGCTCTTGAGAACGTATTTTAATGTTTCGCGGTTGCGAATGATATTTAAGATTAGGCACGTTCACGTAATTGGCAAAGGTTTTATGTGAAACGCTTAAAGTAGTAGAAATCGATTAAATAAAAAGATATAGGGCTATCCTAATCGGACTAGGAGATATTTCTAGCTTGAAAATAGATAAATGATTTTTGTATAGTCATTTCATCAAACATGACATTGCCAAATATTGTCATAATCAGGACGATCGCACACTATTAACAGTTACGGGTCATATCAATATGTTAAATATAAGAAAGGTTTCGGCCTAGTAGGTTTGTAAACGTGTGAACATGAATGAGCGAGAGAGAGAGTGTGTGTGTGTGTGCGAAAAGTGAGTGAGAGAGAGAAAGAGTGTGTCTGGTGTGTGAAAATGAGTGAGTGAGCGAGATAAAGAAACAGAGAGAGAGAGAGAGAGAGAGAGTGTGTGTGTGTGTGTGTGTTTGTGTGTGTGTGTGTGTGTGTGTGTGTGTGTGTGTGAAAAGGTGTGTGAGAAAGAGAGATAAAGAGACTGTCTGGTGTGTGAAAGTGAGTGAGTGAGCGAGATAAAGAAAGAAAGAGAAAGAGAGAGAGTATGTTTGTGTGCTCGCGCGCTCTCCTCAGTGTGTGTGTGTGTTTGTTTGTTTGTTTGTGTGTGTGTGTGTGTGTGTGTGTGTGTGTGTGTGTGTGTGTGTGTGTGTGTGTGTGTGTGTGTGTGTGTGTGTGTGTGTGTGTGTGTGTGTGTGTGTGTGTGTGCAAGAGAGTAAGTGAGAGAGTTTGTGTGTGAATTTTTAAATATTTCTGTAAGGGGGGATTATTTTTTGTAACAAATTTATGTAATACGTTTGATCGAAGTTATTTTCAAAACCCCAAGTATGACCCCATTTATCAAAATCCTTTTTGAATCTTACTACTAAGGCGTCTCTTGTGTATGTCAATGTACAATGAGCATTTGTTTGCTCTGCAATTATAAATACATTGCTTATTTAAAATACAAATAAATTAATTAATAGTATATTATATATAATTATTTATTATATATAATTATAAATAAAAATATGATGCTTTTGAAACATTCAATGACAATTTTTATTTACTAGTATTACTTTAAAAAAACGTTAATTCCTACTTAAGTCAACAAAGAAAAAATATAATTATTTTTTTAAACTTTTTAATAAATAATTACAATTAATAAAAATAGACCTACCTATATACACATACATATGCCAGAATCACAATTATATGGCAAAATAGGAACCGAATTAGTTTATTAAAATTAAATAATTAAATTTTATCAAAAAATTATAATTTGAAAAAAAACTGTATTTACAAGTGTTATTCACTACAAGTTTAAAAAATATATATTTTACCTTGAGTGAATGGAAAGTATTATAATAACAATTAAAATTTGAACAAGATGTATAAATATGCAGGGAGGGTGTGAACAAGTAGTAGGAATTTGAAGAAGATAAAATATCTTAGAAATATAATTTAGTTTTAAAAATTAGCTTCGCATAAAAATATTTCGAGGGTTTTCAAACAATTTTTAGGTCGTTGTAATTATAATTTTTGGCCTTTAATTTAAATATAATATTTAAATTTATGGCCTTAGTTTTGCTAATGTCTCGGGATTTAGAGTCAATTTACAAAGCTATTAATTTACAATAGTCTAATATCTTAGATAATAATGGTACCTATAAACTATTCTGTATACTGAGTGTGAATATATTTTTCAGTCGGACTGAGAAATTAACTCGGTAATTAAAGAGCGTTTTCACACTGGGAAGTATAATAACCATCAATGTATTAGCAATATTATTATTAGTGTTACGTTCAATATTAGAGTTTTACATAGTGAAAACAAAAGCAAGATATTAAATAACTTGGCTTTTCTTGAAATCATTTACTAACAATAACAGTCTACCTAAATAAACCTAATAAATAAATAAAGGTAATATTCCTTCAGCAAGTACGAAACCTGTTTCCGGCTGCATTTCAGATATCCGTTTTGCGTTAATTGAACCCTTTTCTCACTCTTACATCACGTTAGATGAGTTTTACGAGATGTGTAAATACTCTACTCTAGAACCTTGATATTTCGGAATTCATTATTCCGGATCTCCGTATAATCCGGACCATTTTTTGTGGTATTTTCTTATTAAAAAAAAAGGTTTTCTACGTTAAAGTTGTAATTATTGACGCTAAAGTATTAGTTCTGGACATATTAATGTACGTTTTATGAACATACCGTGAAAGTACTTGTACTATTCACAACATAGTGTGTAAGTGCGATGCAGTGTTGTATAGAGATGTGTCCATTGACGCAATGGCCACCTGTCTATGTACATACGGTGACAGTAAAATTGAACCAAATATTTTGAGACACGCAGAAGCAGTATCCCACTTCAGGAGGAAACAACCTCTACCGAGCTACTAATGTTGATGTGGATGCGTGCAAGCGCTACACAACACTAACACACTAGAACATCACGTAATTCTTTTCGATTCCAAAAGTAGATTCCAAACACCTCCATACCAGCGCTTCCTGCGTTTTACACATTGGGCAGTAAAATATCCGTAACAGCTCTAACATAACGTCGAGTGTACACATTATGCGGTAAAATATCCGTCGCAGCTCTAGGGCCTCTCGTCCTGTAAATACGTAAAAGATTTGACAAGTTGCTGCATGGTCACATGTTTTTGTACGCGACAAATCACGACAGATCTAGACGTGAAAAATTGTGCGACGCAGGGGCTTGCTGCACAGCAACGCGCTACAAGGCGTCTCTTCCTACTCAGATTGGATCTGTCGTGCGTACAGCATCAAGGAAAGCGAGAAATTTACTTGTATAGGAAAAGATACGGGTCGCATTCAAATGAACAAGGTGTTAACTAATCAACGTATACGCAAATTTCAAATAAACAATGTGCGCGATGACCAACTAATTAAGGTGCACGACTTTCAATTAAACAACTTACACGCATTTCAACTATTCAATGTTTCAAATAATCGTGGTCTGTTCCAAGCTACGCGCATTTCAACAAATCAATCTGTCAACTAATCGTGGTCTGTTCCAAGTTACGCGCATTTCAACTAATCAATGTGCACGAAGACGAAATAAACAAGGTCTGTTGCGGGTTATCGTATTGCCGCTCTGCAGGCGTTCACTTCACAACTCCTTTAAATTCATAAACGGTAAGTAACCTTTCATGATTATTATTTCTGTAAATATTTAAAGATTGTGTAGTTATAAAACTAATCTACTAATAAGATGCAAGTAATATTCGAATTTTTAAAACTAATTAATACATAATTAGTAAATTTAAAGTAATCTTAGTCTTTGAAAAGTAGTTTGTAATAATACTTTTGATTAATTCTTCAAAATATTAAGGTTTAAACTTATCGTTATCTAAGTAATTGTAATGTAGCAAATTTTGGTTATAGCATAGCACATGAAAGTGTCTTATTATGTCTCTAAATATTTAAACATCGTATTGAGTAACAGTGTAGTTAGTATTTACAAAACGATAGTAATTTTAGAGTGTTAATTCTTAAAACATTTTTCAAAACTCTACTTTATTTAACATCATATTGACGCATAATTAATAAATCAAAAGTAATCTTTGTCTTTGCAAAATAGTTATTTTTATAAACTATATATTTGTAATATACAAATATTGTCCATATTCATTTGTCAACTTAAAACAATATATAAAGGGTCAAATTCGTTAATTATATTTTAGATGTCATTTAAAATAAATGTATTTGTTAAGAATTTAATTAGGTCAATATTTTAAAACCTAATTCTGAAAAATAGAAATCCTATAATCAAACAGTGTGTGTCATTAGATAGGTTTCAAAGTACTACGGTATACATTTATGATAATGTAAGTGTAATATAGCAATAACTTTCGACTTGGTTATAGCATAACTTATAAAGTATGTTATTACAATTGTAAATATTTAAACATCGTGTTGAAGGAAAGTGTAATTACAGAGCGATAAGTAATATGATAGAAGTTATTTATTTTTCAAAGGTTTCTAAAAACTATTCTACATATAACATTATATTGACTCTTAATTAATAAATCGAAAGTAATCTTTCTCTTTGCAAAATAGTTTTTATGAGTCTCTACATTTGTAACATACCAATATTGTTCATATTAATTTTTCAACTTACAAATACAAAGAAAGAAATAATAGGAAATAATTATTAGAAAAATAATTATTGTAATATGTATATATATGTATTTTTGCTAACTATATTCTTGATGTTTATTGGAATATACTTCTTTGTTAAACATTTTATTGGGTAAATATTTGAAGAATTAATTCTCAAAAACAGAAACAATATAGTCAAATACCGTGTATCATTAGATTGATATATTTATTCCATTATCATTAATATACTGTATGCCTAAGACAATGTAAAATGTAATTATATGTAAAATTATGTGATAATTTTCAATTTAAAAAATCATTTAATTTAGTTAAGGTGATGTAACAGGATAGTAAGTAGTCTTAATTACTTCTTACATTGGCAATATGTTATAATAAAAGAATCGATAAAATTGCATAAAGGTGTAGATTTGTAAAGCAGTTTAATAAAATCCACTACCTTATAAAAAGACTATGATATTCCTTGGGTTACAAATGCCCTGTCCATGTCTTGAAGGTGTTTGAGAAACGTCCTATTAAAGTAGTGGGGGACACAGCTCTTCTCCGTTGTCTTACAGTAAACAACTGTAAAGTTTATTGTTAACTTTCAGCCATGGAATATTTTTGTTTTGTAATTTATTTTCAAAGGCATAATTTATACGGCCTGTCAGTCAACGTGAAACAAAGGGCGTAAGAGCTGGCTCCAAACAAAAAGGGGTATGAATGTCATCATGTTTGTTTACTTACCACATAAATATTTATCTGTCAGCAGAGGTTTTTCGTATTTCCAATTCAGTGTTATGTTGAGAAGCGTTTGTTACAGACCATACCAACTTATTTGGGGTACGTTTTATTGGAATTGTGAAATAAATTTATAATAACGGTTTACATGCATATAAACCATTACATTTAGTTTCTTTTATCAGTTGTATTAACTGTGTTAGCTTTAAATTAGTTGAAAAACAAAACGTTAATTGTGTCGCGTTAGTTAAACGTTAACTAAAGCATCAAACGTAAATAAATTGTTTGCATATTTTTTTAGTTCAATTATTCCATGTAGCAATTAAAATTAACAAGTATTTCTTTAATTCAATAAGCCTCAAATAGTTAAAGTTGTGATAAAATATTGATACTGTTTCCAAATTACAAAAAGTCTTGTTCAAAAACTATGTCCTGTAATTATTGTTTTTTCCATAAATGAAATTAAAGTTTTTGCTAAAATCCCATACCCTATATTCTATATAATGAAATCGTTCGTTTCATATGAGGGCTATAGCATAGTTCTATCCGCATGTAGTTAGCTATTTTCTGTTGAAAATTTTTTTTTAATTCAAAAGTGTTTTTCCATTAAAAAATATTTATTTCAAGGGAACTAATAAATTACACACAAAAACACATAATTCAAAAATTGACAAGTAAAGGAAATATTATTCCATGTTTGTTATTCCTATTTCCTAAATCTCAGATGTCTACAATGAAAAATACTCATTCACAGATATTTAATTTCTAACTGTTGTGTTAATGATAATGTGTAAACATAAAATGACATTATTTAAATAAACATTACCATCACTGAAACATTGAAATTAAATTTTTGATCACATATCACTAGTTGTGAGTACAAATCTTTAATAAGGCAGGCTAAATATTTGTATTGATAATAATATTAAACATTACAAAAAATTACTGTTTAGTGTTAAGACGTTGCGTATTTAAGATATTTTAATGATGTTCATACAATATAAGTTATTCATTTAAAAAAAAAACTAAGAGATATTTCTTACTATACACCCGTTCCAAAAACATCCATTATCGTAATCATACTCAAACCATTCATTTAACCATGCAAATAGGTTGTCTATGCTGAAACATCTGTGAGCATCAGTTTTTTTTTTTTTTTTTTTTTTTTTTTTGTAGCTACTGTGTAGGCAGTGAAAGTATTAAAAAACGAAGTATTTTCTATTAAAGTGATTTAAAACCATTGCGTTTGAACTCGAAGTGTAAAATCTCAGTACTAATATTTAAATTCCTCTTGTAATATTTCAGTCCAACAATCACACAAGTAGGGTAAAATTTTTGCTTTATTACCATAATTTCCATATTCATTAAAAACGCATTTCTAATTCACTAATCACATCCAATTCTCATTAATATAAAGATAAAATGATACAATAATTTTTCTTTTTTCCAAACACTAGTCAATCTTCCATGATTAATAAATAGTATGAATCATTACATATAATCTGTGCATGGCATGTGAAATAATTGTCTGGTCACTGAACAAATGTAGTCAATATTTGTTGATTCCATCATCATGTGAGCTACTAGTTTTCACCAAACAATTATAAGTATTTATAAACTTGCCTATAGTAGCACTTACTTATATTTGTTGACACATGTCCCGAAACGGCCATGAGAAGTAGTTGAAACCAATGTGACAATATAATACGTCAAAATAAATTCCCTATGAAAATATTTACAGGTTTAATTAATTAGGCAAGTGTTGCAATAGGAATTTTTAAATATCTTGGCAATCTTTAACACTTACTTGCTCTTAAACCTACATACAGTTTGAAGCAAATATTTTTGGTTTGAACCACAGTTCATAAGTGTACCTTACTTAAGTTTCAAAATTTACTACAGCCAGTCACTTTATTGTCAATGTATTACATACTAAAAAAAATAATTTAATAATAATCATAAACTATTGTTTAAGTGATTAATGTAATAGGATTTAGTTACAAATATATTCCTAAATTTTATTTCTAGTTGTCATTGTTGACAACTATGGTAACTATCTACTTTATGTTGTATGTTAAAATAGTAATTAGTAATAGATACGTGATCATGTTCTTAGGGATAAGTGTAAATGAAACTACAGTACCTCCATTTTGAAAACTTTTTAATAAATTGTCTTTTAAAATTGCTTGGCAGTGGCTAAATAATTACTAATAGTCAACATTTTCTTAATTACAAAATTACATGAAATCGATCAATTGTTTACAAAATACATGTTAAATGTAATTGTGGGGATAATACTTGACCAAGATTGCATAGTCTCAAATTTCTCCTTAACCACATGAAACTTGAAGAAATTGTTTTTTTAAAATTTTTCCAACTAACATAAAAACAACCCACCCATAGTAATATGTGTTAACATTATCATCCCTTTAACACCCCATTACACACACTGCACTGAACAACTCTAAATTAAAAAATTTAAACACATTGCATAGTCGATAATTGCATAAAAACTGTCAATAATATTTTTTATATTTTATTTAGCAAATCTCTTTTATGTGTAGCCAAAGTATTGAAATTTGTCCATTCTTTTATTGTATTTGATTGTTCCAAAATTTCAACTTTCTTTCAAACACTGTTATTATTTAAGCCTATAACATATTATGAATATTAATATTCTGCAGATAATGCAATACCTTGTACTTTAATTCAGTTCCTTTTAAAAAGTGTATGTCTTTATTTAAAGAAATAAAGGTTTTAATCAATACTGACATATATAATGTTCCTTCTGAGCGGCGAAACCTTTGAGTATTTTAGTGAATGAACAATCCCTTATAATTTTCGCTATACCTTAAACATCTTTTATAAAATTGTATTCCTCCACATTGGATTTTATTCTTTATAAACGCGTTTCAGAAATACATAATATTTTTGGTAGAATATGAGAAACCCATTCTCCTTAACTAGAAAGCTCGCATAAAGTCAACTGCTAATTGATCGATTCTTTCTATTAACTAACATATTACACAAACAACTAATTACATTTGCTCATCAACTTCGATGGAAAATGGGACATTTCGTTCAAAAATTATTACGAATTAAACACGGAAACTATCATGATATTAGTATATTTTGGTGGGTATAAATTTAAACAAATATTTTTTTTAATTCCAGAGACCTTAACACAAACTTTCATCTTAGCCTCCGGCTACAGTTTAAATAAAGGCTTTTATTATATAATTTATTGTCAACAATTTATGTTTAGGTTGTCCGCTCTTTTTAACTATTACATTTTTGCTGCTTTGGCGTTTATACGTAAGTACCAAAAAATGTTATCATTCATACGACTGAAATACATATTTCTAAAATGGATATAATTCTACACACACACAAACAATATAGGCCAACTAATAATTATTGTATTGGTGGTAACGTGGAGTGCAAGCTTAGTCGCCTCAGGTTATTTGTACGTCATTGACCGCGAGCTGTTTAGGTTTGGGGAGATAAGAAGTGTAGATTTGAATGCTCACAGCATCTGCGTTTACAGAAACCCTAGCTAGGCTAAGTGAAGGTTCTTACCAGACTATATCTAGGAATTCATTTGATTAACACACTGTAAACTTTAAAGTATATTTCAGTGTGTATTTAGGTTCAGTAATATTTACATATTATGAAATAATTTTTTCAATAAATTTCAAGACCTCTCAAATATAACCAACCATGGGAAATAAAGCAATTCAAATTTTTGTAGGTAATATGCTTATGATTAAATATGTTTTCGGAGCAGGAAAATATTACTTTCCTTTTTTCGTAACTTGAAGTTATATAGTAGGAGTTTTTTTGGTAAGTCGATTCTTTTGTTGTTTTAATTTTCATTTATTAATTTTTGTAGGTATGATTTTTAATTTGTATCTCAATTAGAATCGAAATCAGTTTCATACCTTTGAATATGTTAGCTAATTTGCCACTATTTATCTATGCGAATTTTCTATATTTATATCCCTCTTATAAACAAGTTGAATGATCGTCATTCATTTAATTTAAATGACATTGTAGAATATGATGAATTGATCAGGTTTTTAGACGATTACTTTAAGTAATTATTTTTTGAAATTCCCTTGACGAATATTCCCAAAGTCCTATATATTATATCTTATCTTGCAATTATTCTTATTCATTTTATAATCAAGAAGACCCAATACACAATATAAATAATTGCTTTTTTTTAATACAGTATTTACTAATAGGAAAAAACATTTTGTACAGACAAAATATTAATAAGAAAACGAAGTGAAAATTTATAGTAAAGTTATAACTCGCGAGTTTATCTCTATTTAGTGAAGTGATGAAGTTATCATCTGGGACTTATTATAGGCTATATGTTGATTATTACTTATTGCACTTGGCGACCTGACCTGTTAACTAAATGTTGTTATATTGTTAACTTACACTTGGAGGAAACGATTTCGTATTAATCGTTCCTCCAAGTGTAAGTTAACAATTTAACAACCTTTAGTTAACAAACAGTCTGTTCGAAACTAATATCGAAGTATAATAAGTAATTAACAACCACCTCGTCATGAACAACAACAACACTTAGATATTGATTATGGTAAATGAACTAATTCGTATTTACAGTGTAATAGTTTTGTAACTAACTCAAACCTTCTGGTTCGTACATTAGTGTGAACTTATATCACGGAGAGGAAGTACGTTGTGGCTCCACTGTTTCAAGGTTATCTTGAAGTGTTAATCTGTACTTTTCCTTGTGGCCTAAAAATTTACTAGAAGCATCTTGTTGCACAATACGGAGTCAAGTACAGTTTTTCGACATACGTACCATATAAATATGTAGTAAGTACATTTATGTAGTTATAAATGTTTGCTTATATTTCATTTATTATACCTACATTATAATGTATTATAGGTTGTCATTTTACAGAAGCAATTATGTGGTGGTATGTGTCTAGCAGTACCTTAAATTTGCCTAAAATAATATTTACATGTGGTTTTTTTCATGATTTTTTAAAACCTTGTAACTAGAAGACCATTAATGTTTCTAACAGTTTATTGAATTTTATGTTCATTTGTGTTTAACCACTGATTTTTGTCAGTTATGTTGCAAGGGTGAATAAATTTAATTTAAAAAATCAAACTGTGAAAATATTGAAATACTGTATTAATATATTTTAATTATTAATAATATAATATATTTTATATTATTTGATAATATTATATATCATATAAATTATAAATATTTAATAACATATACAATATTGATTTAATTAAAATTGATACAATAATATTACAATATCAATTTAATATAAGCAAATTTATTTCTTTTACAATAACACAGTAGGCTATATTAAAGTATACATCCAACATGAAGTTGCCTAATATTCTTGTCCCTTTTTTACAATTTGTCTTATTTTTGTTTTTTTGTCAAAATCTGTGATTAGATAGTGAGAGTACAAGAGTGAGCGCTAAAAACCGATGTGATATGAACATGATTTGGATGTTGTGCTTGAATTTTACAATGTGTTGGCTTATGTGGTGCTTGGGATTGTTCAAGGATATATTGAAGCACTAGATGTTCAAAGTCAGATATATAAATATATCATCAAATATAATAATATATTTCTAACCTACCAGTTAAGAGTTATTCATGTTCGTGATATTCATGTGATGCTTTAAATTTTTTCTTTTAATAAACTGTAGTAAGGGTATTAACTAACATTGAGTAGTGTTTTATTCGTAATAAGTTTTTACATTACCATAAAAAGAAAGATAAATAAGCAAACGATTTTTTATTTGAGATAAATGTAATTTTGTTAAATTAAATTATTTGCAGATAAACAATAAATAATAGATGTACTTGTGTGTAACAAACATAACTTTAGGCTACTTTTGTACTTTAGACTACAAATGTATATAGATAAAGTGAAATTGTAATGAACATGATAGTTTTTAGCATTATATAACTTATTTAATGTTTCAGCAGAATTGTTTAAGGGAGTATGCCTCGGAAAGTAAATTAACTTGCCATTTACAAACACAAAAAAAATTGAATTTGCTATTGCTATTTCAATCGGTGTGTGTGTGTGTGTGTGTGTGTGTGTGTTGGGTTAAGTAATTACTAGAAACATTAATAAGTTACTATGCTACAACAATTCATTCTCACATTTTCTCTTTCAAGGGTGTTTTGTATATATGGTAATTATTTTCCTGTTCTATTCTATAGTTTTGTAATTCTATAAGGTGTGTGCAGGATAAGACATGGTGCCGTGGTTGCTAATAGTGCTTTCTTAAAATTAAATTTGGTGCTAAATTTTTTTATTTTTGGGAGACAATAGCAAATGAATTATATTTACAGGCACTTTGCTAGCTTTTACTTACAAAAAATGAAGCCAACATGTTAAATTAGTCATGTTTGAGGTATGCAGTGGAGGGGTGGGGGAATTTCTATTTTCCAAAATTCTGAATTTGTTAGACTTGCGAATGTTTTCATTATTTCCTTTTAAATCTTGATGACTTTTTGCATCCCCCATTATAATTTAGTTTTTGTTTCAAAAATCGATTACGTGTAAGTAGGAGATAAATACCATATTTTTGGGAGACAATAGCAAATGAATTATATTTGCAGGCACTTTGCTAGCTTTTACTTACAAAAAATGAAGCCAACATGTTAAATTAGTCATGTTTGAGGTATGCAGTGGAGGGGTGGGGGAATTTCTATTTTCCAAAATTCTGAATTTGTTAGACTTGCGAATGTTTTCATTATTTCCTTTTAAATCTTGATGACTTCTTGCATCCCCCATTATAATTTAGTTTTTGTTTCAAAAATCGATTACGTGTAAGTAGGAGATAAATACCATATTTTTGGGAGACAATAGCAAATGAATTATATTTGCAGGCACTTTGCTAGCTTTTACTTACAAAAAATGAAGCCAACATGTTAAATTAGTCATGTTTGAGGTATGCAGTGGAGGGGTGGGGGAATTTCTATTTTCCAAAATTCTGAATTTGTTAGACTTGCGAAAGTTTTCATAATTTCCTTTTAATTCTTGATGACTTTTTGCATCCCCCATTATAATTTAGTTTTTGTTTCAAAAATCGATTACGTGTAAGTAGGAGATAAAAACCATATTTATTACTAATTGATAAATTATCAATTTGCTATTAGCAGATTTACTTCTAGTACTGTAACAATAAATTTTGGTATTAATTCAATATACAGTATATATAATTATTACTGGCCTTTTTTACATGTCATTATTTTTTTTCTAAAAATTTTAGCTTGATGGGGGAACCTATGATTTGGAGTCCTACCTGCATCTCACAGTGTTGCTGAAATGTTGCTTTTGATGGATTCTTGGAGCGTTTAGTACAAGCTTTAGATGTTAAATATATATATATATATATATATATATATATATATATATGTATATATGTATATATATATATAGTTACGTGTTATATTAAGCTTGAAAGGTTTTTAAAAATGATTTTATTTTTACAAAACTTTATTAATTACGAAACATTTGATTTTGAAATGATTACAATAATTTAGCTTAATAAAAACAAATACAATTGATGTACATTCGATCGGAGTGAGAAACGTCTGTACGATACAGAGGCCGCTGTACGATACACTGCTGGGGCTCTGTTCTCCCCACCTATATAGTACAAAAGCTGCGTAAGCAGGAAATTTCCTAGAACGCATTTTATTATAAAAGATTCACATAAATCGTTCACATAACTCCTCCATCCCTAAAGAAAACTTCGGGGGTTGGCGTAGTTTCGGCATCGGTTGAAGTCCTCTTCATCACTTGGATGAGGCGAGGTATATAAAGCTGCTGAATAGGCCTCCGTAAAGGGCAATTTTCGGCATGGGTTGAAGCCCTCTTCACTGGAGAAGGTCGCCAGGCGAAGGTCTGGAATCCAGTTAAATTGGTTGTCTGCGATTTCCAACGCAGTATACTCGTAGTTTGTAGGCGTTATTGTTTTTGATGATGGGCATTTGACAGTCTAATTTTCTGTTCATTATAATTCAACTGAGCAAAAGTATTTGGAATTGATTAATACAATTTATAATGAGTCTTTTCTATCATAGGACAGATACAACACGTTTATAACATACACAATTGTTATCAGAATCTAATTTATAATTAACATTAATCGTGTTTTCTAATTCAACAAAGTCATATTCATTATAAATCACAATACTTGACTTCTTTTTTTAATTCTACCAAATTTTCATTGATTACAATAAACGTTGTATGTAATTATTCATAATTTACATTTACATTCAAATTGCCTGTTATAGATTTGATAAAGGATCCTAGTCCGTTTATAAGAATTCTTTTTTGTTTTGTTATCTCTTTAAGAGTATAGTTTCTAATTTTCTTCAATAACTTTTTTCGTGACTAACATATTTCAAATAATTAACAATATTTATTACCATAATTAGTTACATATCATTTAATTAATTACAAAAGTTTGTAACACATACAATTAACAAAAACAATGTTGTTTAAAAGTTTAATAATGTTTCTTGCATAGAATTAGTGGACAAAGGTATGGTAGGGATTTTAATTTGATTGTGTTGAATATGAACAAGAAGGATTTTGGTCATTAATTACATTTTTTATGTTCTTAGGACTTTTAACTTTCGACAAATGTATTTTGTCTTTTGCGTTATGATGTCTAGGCTTTATTTTACCAGTTTTTCTTTCTTTATTTATTGAAGCTATTTCTTCCTTGCTATATTTGTTCTTCGTTTTGCTTTGCTTCTGAACTGTTATTACATAAACTTCCGGTGGTATTTCTGGAAGTGGTTCCTTGTTAATGTTTCTTTTTTCTAAAACTTTTTCTTTAATTTTTTGATTACTATTCCTAATGTTTTCATAGAGTATTTTTGTTTTTCTTTATGGTTTAAAACGTAGTCATTTACAATCTGTTTTTCTAAATCTATCTAATAAAGTATTTGAATTTATGTGTCCAAATAAGACTTCGCATGGCGTTAATTTCGTGACTGAATGTATGCTATTGTTATAATCTATTATAGCATATTTAACGTTTTTAATTATACTGTCCTTTTAGAATTCAACTTGTTTATTTAACAGCCTTATGTGTTCTACTATAGTAGAATGAAATCTTTCACATAATCCGTTTGACTGGGGGTTTTGTGTGCTTATAAAATGAATTTTGATTTTATGCAGGTCTAATATCTCTTTTACAACTCTGTTATTATACTCCGTTCCATTGTCTGAGATAATAACTGTTGGTGAGCAGAAATATGTGAAGTAATCGAATAACTTCTCTGCGATCTCTGTAGCTTGAGAGCTTCCTAAGCGATAAGCTTGACCGTATCCTGAGAAAGCGTCAACTATACTGATAAAGGAATTCTTCTCTAAAGAGATTGTTTCGACGTGAATTATTTGAAATGGTCTGGCAGCTGTAGGTGTCAAATTCATTTCTAGCTGTAAGGGAATTCTGTCGTATTTAGTTCGTTGACATATGTCACACTGATTTATGAAAATTTGAATTAGTGATTTTAAATTAGGCCCATAATATCTTCGCTTAATTTGTTCGTATGTTTCCTGTATCCCACCGTGATTAGTTTGGCTAACAAGATAATTACTTATCGTTTCTAAGGTATCTTCTTCCGAAGTTAGGTCTAACAGTTTGTTATTACACTTAACTAAATTTAATTCAGTTTGTTTGAAATTTTTGGCTATGCATGATGCAGATTTCTCATAAACGTCGTCTTCAAAATATAGATTATATTTTATTTTAGGTACCAAATACGATTTTACAAAGTTAACTATGTCTTCCTTAAAATTATTCTCTGATATTTCGACTATTAAACGAATTTTTGAAGTTCCAAATAGCTTTATAATTTTTACTTTCTTTGGCTCATATTTTACTAATGATAAAAATATTTGGTTTTTTCCAAAGTTTACAGGCTCGTCGGAAATTGGTATTTCAATTTGGGTGTTTCCGTCAAAATTGGAGTGGATGGTTTGAATATCACTTTCGTCATTGTCCTCTAGGTTGGCATTATCTGTTGCGTCGAGTTGTACGAACATAGATTCGTTATCGTCCAGTTCTGGGAAATAACGTTGCAGTTAGTCAGCTACAGATAAGTCAAGGTCCGGTTCTACAGTGTGTTGGGTGTTCGTTGACCTTTTATCGGTGGTATTTAATTGTATTCTTGACAATGCGTCTGCATTTTGGTTTAGTTTGCCTTTTTTGTATCTTATGTCATAATCATATTCTTCCAATTTTAATCTCCATCTTAAAAGTTTGGAATTTGGTTCTTTAACTGAAAATAACCAATGTAAAGGTTTATGGTCTGTATAAATTTTAAATTTTCCCCCAAATAAATAAGGTCTGATATGTTTTGTTGCCCATACGATTGCTAATAGTTCCTTTTCAATCGCAGAGTAATTAGTTTCGCTGTCGTTTAAAGTTCTGCTGGCATACGCTATAGGAAGGTATTTTCCATTTTTGTCCTGGCTTAAAATTGCTCCTAGTCATAATTACTAGCTTCTGTCGTTAGAGTAACTTCCTTTTCAAAATCTGGCTATTTCAGAAGTGGTTCATTAGTCAATATATTTTTACATGTTTCAAAGCATTCTATAAAGTCGGGGTTTTCGATATTTATTTTCGCATTCTTCTTCAAACAATTAGTAAATGGTTTTGTTATTTTGGCGAAGTTTTTAATAAATTTTCGATAATAGCCTAAGAGTCCTAAAAATCCTTTAATTTGTTTGGTGGTTTTAGGTATTGGGTAGTCCTTGATTGCTAAAATCTTTGCTGGATTGGATTTTACGCCATTCGGTGTCACAACATGTCCCAAATATGCTACTTCTTTTCTTAAAAACTCTGTTTTATCCAGCTGTACTTTAAAGTTGGCTTTGCGTAATCTGTCGAAACTTCTTTAAATCTTTGTATATGTTCTTGGAGGCTAGTAGAATAAATTAAAATGTCGTCTAAATAAGCTAAACCTGTTTCATTTTGGATGCCTCTCAGAATATTATTCATAATGCTTTGAAATGTAGGGGGGCTATTCTTTAGTCCAAAGGGCATTCTTAAAAATTCGTAGTGTCCTGTTTCCGTTGAAAACGCTGTTTTTTCTATGCTATTTTTATCCATTTCTACTTGGTGAAATCCTGAGGTTAGATCTAAAGTTGTAAAATACTGGGATCGTCCTAATTTATCTAATATGTCTGTAATGTTCGGCAAGGGAAATTTATCGTCAATTGTTTTTTTGTTTAATCCTCTAAAATTTATTACTAATCAAAATTTTTTTTTCCCAGAAGCGTCTTGTTTTTTGGGTACAATCCAGACAGGAGAGTTCCATGGAGAATTCGAAGGTCTAATAATTCCTTGTTTAAGCATGTCCTCAGTTTGTTTATTAATTTCGTTCTTGTAAATCTCTGGATATCTATAATTTCTAGAGTATACGGGAATTTCATCAGTAGTCCTAATAACATGTTTTATTTGGTTGGTAAAAGGTAAATCGTTTCCCTCATTATGAAATAAATCTGCATAATCTTCTATTAAACTTGTTATAGTGGATTTTTCTTCTAAGTTCATATGTTCCACCCTAAATTTTTGTAAATCTAAATTTTTTCTTCTCGATTTTTTTTTATAATCTAATAAATTGAAATTAGTGTTCGTTTGCATTGTATCAGGTTCAAGGGTATTGTATTCTTCTAAAGATTTTAATTGTAATGGTTCATTCACTGTTAATTCTACATTTTCTTCTGTGTTGTTTATAATAGGGCAATAGGCTTCTCCCTTGTGTTCTGAGACTATACACTGCGGAATTTCTAATCCATTTAAGTGTTTGTATGGTAAGAGTCCTTCTCCCTCTTGAATATTTTGTATTCTAAATTTAATCGTTTGGCTAGTGCGGGCTTGTATAACATAACTTCTTTCCTTTTTAGCGTTCTGTTCCTGACATTCGCCATTATTATTATTATTATTTTGTTCTTCTGTGTTAAAATATTTAATCGGGATTTGTTTATTGCGAAATATTAATTTATCATTCACAAAATTTAAGTTAAAAATTAACAATAATGTTAAAAATTACAATAATGTAAGCTATAGGCCTCTAGCTTACATTATTGTAATTTTCATTCCTGATGATGTTGATACTGTTTGCCAACGAAAAGCTTTGGATATAGAATAATAAATATTGTTCTATTTGAATAATCTATGTTGTTTTAAATTATGAAACAAGAAAACATATTATATATATATATATATATATATATATATATATATATATATATATATATATATATATTTAAAGAACTAAGTCAAAATACAAATACCAGAATTGTAATTGAATTTACAATTCAAAGCTTTTCGTTGGCTAACAGTACAAACATCATCAGGAATATTAAACAATTAAAATTAACATATGTGAAATTTATATCAAATAAATAGCTATGCCAAATCAATTACAATGTTGTTAAACTTTCATTTTGCTGCCCTAATATTACAAACACTGAATTTATTATTAAATTTAGTTTTATATTCAGTGTTTGTAATGTTAGGGCTACAAAATAAAAGTTTAACAACATTGTATTTGATTTGGCATAGCTATTTATTTGATCTAATTTGCACATATGTTAATTTTAATTGTTTAATATTCCTGATGATGTTAGTACTGTTAGCCAACGAAAAGCTTTGAATTGTAAATTCAATTATAATACTTGTATTTGTATTTTGACTTAGTTCTTTATTAATACACAAGAATACATATTGCGATATATATATATATATATATATATATATATATATATATATATATAATCTTTGTCGATTATTTATTCAATGAGTAACCGAATTTGATTTGTATTTGTTTAGTTTAGATGTTCATTGTATCTTTCTTTTAATTTCTTGTTTGTTTCTCCCACATATAATTGATTACAATCTTGACATTTTATATTATATACATATAAATATGTATATATTTATACAAATACACACAAATATGTGTGTGTATATACATATTTTTTTCACATTGTCCCTTATTTTTCCGTTGCACTGACTTTATGAAGTTGTTATTATCACTTGTAAATACTTTTTTCCACCATTTATATATATATATATATATATATATATATATATATATATATATAATCGTGTGTGTGTGTGTGTGTGTGTGAATGTATATGTATGTATTTATGTATGTGTGTACTTTTTTGAATTTTACTCGTTTAAAATAAATTAATATTTTTAATGAACTTCTAACTAGGTAATATAAAATAACACGCTGATAGGCGACAAAGTCTAGTTTAATTTGCCATTTAATTAATTAGGCCTATGGTAGACGATCAGACCTCACATTCTAAATTTATAATGTTTTTCAGGAGCATTTAAAAATACCAGTCATTACATGAACCTTCTACCAATAATTGCAAGATATCTGATCGAAATCATATTTATCTTAATATTAGATCTCGAAATCATATTGATATCATCAATATTTATCTCGCAAAATCTATAATCCTGCTGCTCAGTGTATACGGGTTAATGTTAGAAAAATAAAATTATACTATAGAGTGAATTGTTAGGAAGTTATTGCTTGACTAATTTGTAATACTGTAAATAAAATATTAGAATTTTATTTGTTAAAAAATGTATGTATTATATATTTAAGTATACCATTACTTTTTGTTTCAGAAATATTGCTGTTTATATTGCGGCATAAAGGATTATTGTTACTCTAGGTTTAAAAGATCTTTTACAGATGAGTTTATGTGTAATTTTTTTTTACAGCTACATTTTTGTTACAAACATTATACAAATATATTTCGGATAACTTATGAACTTGCTGTAACACCTCAAATATTTTATGTGATTAGTTTTAATCAGAGTGATTGCCAAGTTACACTTAAATTTAATTTTGATGATGGATGTCTTAAGTTAAGAATCTTCTGTTCATGTCTTATTAAACTTTAAATTATTTGTGATCAAACCTTCTATTAATATTAGTTGTTTGTTAACTTACATTTGGAGTTATGTTATTGTCTTGCATAGGATGAAAACATTATCTTCAGGCATAAGTTAACAATCTATATTAATAGAATGTCTGATCGCAAGTATAATCTGCTATTTAAAATTATAATAATTTAATAAGGAATATTTATTCTAGTACCATATATTGCATCTCTGTAACATAATTTAAAAATATTGGAATCTTATTTCAGGCTTGATAAGGGTAAATGAGTTTCAGAATCTGTAATTAAATTTAATATCAATTAAAGCATATCAACTGAATTTTTCTTCCGAAGCTCTCCGTACTGGTGTCCTTATAAACTTTATCTAAATTTTTATTTTTTTTTTGTTATAAACATTTTAAATTTCTTATCAACTTTTGCTGTATATAATTTGCTTTGATTTTACATGTGAATTTAATGTTTTGTTTTGCACCTATATTAATTTTTCGAATGATTTATTTCTACCTTCACATTGCTGTAATTTCCTCCCAAAATAACTTTGACCACTAAATATTGTTTAAATCAAGACATTGCCAATACCAACTGATAATATACAGGAATTATTTCAACCTACAGTGGTTTGGGTTATAATTTCGAACATTTCCAAAATGTTCCCTACAAATGAAAGCAATAGTCCCAGTACACAGTTTATTGATTTACAGTTACATTTGACACAATATCTTACAATTGGTGCTTAGTCGAAAGCAAGCGTTATAAATACAGTAGTAAACAAAATTTAACCTACTAATGAGGAATGTATAAAATTTTACTATTTCCAGTTATGCATTGTGTTACATATAATTAACTGCTTCAAATGTATTTGATTATTCAGTTTTTTTTTTTAACTTAGTAAAGTCTATGACTTATTTTCACTTGCCATTTCCCCTAATTTATTCTAAGCTACTATACAATAAATTATATACTCCTATAACAATTAATTATTCATTTCATTGTATCCGTAAAAGTGTTTCCATATAAGCTTGATATAGTCTAGATTATTAGGACTTTCTGTAGTGCCATCTAAAGTTTAGTTCTGTGCACTGATACTAATGATATTTTACCTATAAAGAATAGATTACAGTGCACTAATGATATTTAACCTATAAAGGATAAATTACATTGTTGTAAGGTAAGTATGTAGTTGAATAAATATAGGCCTGCAGTTGGAGACAAAGTTGTGACCAAATGTGAATATTTCTGCCCATAAGGATAGTTTTCATTTTAAATTAATAATCCTAACTTATGGTATTCCCCAATATATTTTTTTTCATAATTAGGAGTTTTCATTCATTTCTAAATAAACTAACCTATTGTATTCCTAATATTTATATATTTTGTCCACACTTTGGGTTGTTGTTTTTTCAAATTCATAATCCTAACCTATGGTATTCCTTCCTAATTTATTTTTTTCTTAAATAGGACAGTTTTCATTCATTTCAAACTAACCTAAACCTATTATATTCCTAATATGTATATTTTTGTCCACAATTAGGACAGTTGACTTTTCAAATTAATAATCCTAACCTATGGTATTCCCAATAAATTTTGCTCCATAATTAGGACAGTTTTCATTCATTTCAAAATAACCTAACCTATTGTGTTCCTAATATGAATATTTTTTGTCTACAATTAGGACAGTTGTCATTTTAAATTAACAATCCCAACCTATGGTATTCACAATATATTTTGTCAATAATTTGGGCAGTTTTCATTCATTTTAAAATAATAACCTAACCTATTGTGTACCTAATATGAATATTTTTTGTCTACAATTAGGACAGTTGTCATTTTAAATAAATAATCCCAACCTATGGTATTCACAATATATTTTGTCAATAATTTGGGCAGTTTTCATTCATTTTAAAATAATAACCTAACCTATTGTGTACCTAATATGTATATTTGTTGTCCACAATTACGACAGTTGCCTTTTCAAATTAGTAATCCTAACCTATGGTATTCCCAATTAACTTTTCTCCATAATTAGGACAGTTTTCATTCATTTCAAAATAACCTAACCTATACTGTTCCTAATATGAATATTTTTTATCCACAATTAGGACAGTTGTCATTTGAAATTAATAATCCCAACCTATGGTATTCCCAATATATTTTGTCAATAATTAGGGCAGTTTTCATTCATTTTAAAATAATAACCTAACCTATTGTGTACCTAATATGAATATTTTTTTTGTCCACAATTAGGACAGTTGTCAATAATTAGGACAGTTTTCATTTAAAATTAATAATCCCAACATATGGTATTCCCAATATATTTTGTCAATAATTAGGGCAGTTTTCATTCATTTCAAAATAATAACCTAAACCTATTATAATCCTAATATGTATATTTTTTGTCCACAATTAGGACAGTTGCCTTTTCAAATTAATAATTCTAACCTATGGTATTCCCAATATATTTTTCTCCATAATTAGGACAGTTTTCATTTTTTTCAAAATAATAACCTAACCTATTTTGTTCCTAATATGAATATTTTTTGTGCACAATTAGTACTGTTGTACTTTTTTTCAAATTTTTAACTCCAATATATTGTATTCATCATCCTCAAGGGTTTCAAATAAAGTTATATGTAACTGAAGATATGTCCATTTTGGTCATGTTTATAGGGTTTTTTGTGTAATTAGATGCAATATTTTAGCTAAGAATTATGTAATGTAGGTGAGTACATTTTTTTATCACCACGAGAGGTGAAAAAAGCTGAGAGGTTTAAAATATTCTGGTTTATCTCAAGAGATGGACTTGTCTTGACAATAATAACACTAATCAAGGGTATATAAATGATTGAGGTTATGGCAAAAGAATCGACGCAGAATAAGTTTATATCGAAAACCTAATAAGTATTTTGAGTACATCGTCGCAAATTTTCTGATTTGATGAGATATTTTACCTGAAAATTAAATATTTAGAAACCAGCTGAGATTACATAGGTGAGTATATTTTGCATCACAATGAGGGGTGTAAACAGCTAAGGTCAAAACAAAATCTAGTTTATCTTGAAAGGTGTACTTGTGTCGAAACAATGATAAGCAGAAATCCATTGTATCAAAGGTATATTAATAGAATGTGAATATTTACTAACCAATAATTTGATATAATCTGGCCGTTAAAACCTACTTCTAGATTTGGGATAATTGATAACCAATTATTTGGTCGATAAGGTTAGCGTCTAGAATGTGTATAATTACTAGCAAATGTTTTTACAACGGGTAATAGTAAGTATACATTTTTTATAACCTCCACCGTGTGTTGATTCACCTTTTTATGGTGAGTTAAGATAGAGAGCAGCGAGAGGAAGGGGGGGGGGTTAAAGTGGTTCTCTTTACTGACAGAATTATAGTTTGTCAAATTAGTTTTCAAGGAAGAATAGCATTTAAAATATTATGAAGTTTTTAAAAATAATATTGGGACAATTCTGCGGACTATATACAAACACGTATTTGTATGTCAACAAAATCATGTTATTTGTCTTGTTAATTGGTAATAGATGAAAATATGGGATTGTTGCTGTGCTTTTGGTCACCGAATTCGTTACCTTACTGGCAATAACATCTGTATTTTGAAATAACCTTTCCAAAAAAATGAGGGCATGCTATTATTATGCCTTTAATGGTGTTTTAGTCATTTTTTATTTCTGATTACCAATTTGAATGCCCCTTTCCCTAATACTAATACATAGCTTCTACTCTGAAATTTCTTGAGTAGAGGTATATCATCGTAATTCAAAAATTAAATTATGGTTTTGATTTGGATAGAATTGTTATTTGTTTTCAATTGTAATTTATATTTTCTTGATGAATTATTGCTCTTAAATTAACTAGTTTACCTTACTATAAGTGTCTCTGTTTCTTGATCCATTAATGATTTTGCTTTGACTAGTTTACTTTAATAAAGGCTCTCAGTAGGCTGTTCCATCTAGAATAACTATTTAAAAATAACTACTTGATAAGATACTTTTATGTTTTTTGCTATAACCAGGTCAAAATATATTGCTATATATATTACCGTTTCTTGATTAACGACAAATTAAAACCGAAGTAATTTTGAAAAGTTAATCAAATGTAGTATTAAATACTACTTTGCAGAGACAAAGAATACTTCCGATTTACTAATTAGGTGTTATTTATTTTCAAAACTTAGCATATTACTTGCTTCATATTATTTATCTTTTTGTAGTTATTTTGTATCTTATTGTAAAATGTAACTAGCAAATTAACATTTTAAGTTATTAGAAATATATATTAAAACTATAATTTTTCTAATATTGTATTTATTTGACTCTTTATATATTGTTTATAAGTTGACAAATGAATATGGACATTATTTGTATATTACAAAAATATAGGTTTTAAAAATAACTATTTTGCAAGGAGAAAGATTACTTTCGATGTATTAATTATGCGGCAATATGATGTTAAATATAGAATAGTTTTGAAAAATATTTGAAAAATGAACACTCTAAAGTTATTATCGTTTTGTAAATACTAACTACACTGTTACTCAACACGACGTTTAAATATTTAGAGACACTTTCATGTGCTATGCTATAACCAAAAATTGCTACATTACAATTATTTAAATAACAATAAGTTTAAACCGTAGTATTTTGAAGAATTAATCAAAAGTATTATTACAAACTGTTTTTCAAAGACTAAGATTACTTTAGATTTACTAAATATGTATTAATTAGTTTTAAAACTACGAATATTACTTGCATATTAATACTAGATTAGTTTTGTAACTACACACTCTTTAAATATTACATATACAGAAATAATAATAATAATAATAATAATGAAAGCAGTGGCGCACTCAGAAAATAATTATGGGGGGGGGCTGACCGGGGGACCCTGGGCCAACCAACGGAAAACTTTTTAAAAGTTTGTCATCATGTGACTTACTCTACATGAAAAGAAGTCGTCATTTCATTACCATGCTAAATTTAATTTAAAGTAATACACTTCAGATTATTCTTAAACAAATATGAAAAGAACAACTGTGAATAATTTTTTTCATTTTGTTCACTTGTGGTATGTATTTACATGGAATTAACCATTAATAAACAAACTCAACAACCCGGTAGTGGAAACTGCCTGACGACCGGTCTACTGTTGTTTTATTGTCATTTTAGTTTTCAGGTACAGTTATTAATCTCCTCGATAGATGAATAAATACAATTATTGTCAATTTTATTTACATTTTTTATCTATCTATAGTAACATTATTCAATTTACTAATTTTTCAATAAAAACCCATCTTATTTGGACACGGCAAGGCGTGCCGGCTAAATGCTAGTACACCCGTGGTATCAATGGTGAATATATAACATTCGTGGTGAATATAATTATAACATTTACACTTACCTTTGCGCCACTGGTAACACTCTTATTTTTGCCAAAATAGTCCGTCAAAAGCCGTTTCATAGTGAAATATAAGAGTTGACACAAAACACTTGCCTTTGTAACCTCTGTCACTATAATAAAACCCAACTTATTATAATAAAACTCAACAAATTACTTACAAGAACATGAGCCGAACACACCTCAGAAGGCGAGTGGGCGATCCTTGCTGCTGGTGGGTTGTGGAAGGAGGAAACTGGTTTTCTCCCACCCGCCACTACAAACAATGTAAGCTCGTCCAAGAAATGTTCCTTTGTGGAGTATGAAATGCAGCTATTTATTTCGTAGTTGTAGTGAAATGTAACTCTCGTAAACCAGTATTCAGAATGCGATGTATCTACTATTGGCGGATTTAAAAACTGAATGTAATTTTTTTTTCTTGAGGGGGCTACAGCCCCTTTAGCCCCCCCCCCGTGGATGCGCGCCCCTTTCATTATGAAAGGTTACTTACCGTTTATGAATTTAAAGGAGGTGTGCAGTGAACGCCTGCGGAGCGGCAATACGATTACCCGCAACAGACCTAGTTTAGTTGGTCTTCGTGCACATTTATTAGTTGAAATGCGCGTAACTTGGAACAGACCACGATTATTTGACACATTGATTAGTGGAAATGCGTGTAAGTTGTTTAATTGAAAGTCGTGCACCTTGATTAGTTGGTCATTGCGCACATTGTTCATTTGAGCGTTGCGTATGTACATTGTACGTTGGTTAGTTAACACATTGGTCATTTAAAGTAGCCCCGAAAGGATACCCCTGTGGAATCAACGAGATGCTCAAAACCACAGGAGGCACACCATAAATAAATTATAGTTAAATATTATTATTATTATTTTAAATTATGAATATAAAATAAATTATGGATTCAAATTGCTGCCGAATTGCAATATTCAATTATGTAGTAGTATGTATTATGAATAAGATTTAATTTTCCAATTTAATATTCTAAATATTGTATTTAAAATGATTTTTTTCCAACTCTCCGATAGTATGAAAATCTTGAAGTCTATTAAGCCAAATATGTTGAACAACTTGATTTGCTTTCTGATCAAAGTTTATTTATTTATTGTATTAAATCTATCATGTAAATATTCGTTTCATGGTAGCGCTGCTTTTACATTCAATTCCCATAGTTTCGATTCTTCAATATTGTTCCCAGATTTTAGTTTCTTTAACCATTTAACTTACCCATTTATTTCACATTTCCTTCCCAAAAAAAATCATATTTTTATAATGTGAATATCTTATCCTCTTTATATCCCGTTAAAATTTTCTTCATTGAAAAACTGTTTTTTCGTATCATAAGCGGTGAAATATCGCTCATAAATACCGCCTATTTATTAACAAGAGTTAATTCGGAATTTGACAAACGCATACCGGATATAAAACATACAACATTTATTTAACTACCAACTTGTATATTATTATGGTAGCCTATACATAGGTTAGAATTGTGAAATGATTGAACAACGAAATATTGTAAGATATGTTCGCAAATATTGCTGCTTTTGAATGTAGTTTGACAGTAACATGGTGAATGTTTCACTATCATACTGGTAAAACATTTAATTAATATACACACAAAAATACGCAATAGTGTGTTACATCACAGTCAGAGCAGACAAATCTAGATTGTCATCTTTATATTGTAAACAATTATCAGCTAATAAGTAGTCTGGGACGGAACATAGAGTTGTTGACTTAATGGTGAGATAAACACAACTAGCTTTGTCGTACGTCAAAATATCAAGTAAAGGACGAATGAAGTCGTACGCCAATCGTACTTTAACGCTGTCGCTGTCATTACACATCTAAAGCCTAACAAATTGTCGCGTTTACACATTATGCGGTAAAATATCCGTCACCGCTCTCACATATGCTCACGTTAGTGCGTAATCTCGGTTGAACGCCATCACTATGACAACTTATTGGGTTAGTAATTGTGGTATTTGGAATCGAAAATCGGGAATCGATTTCCTGGTATCGGCATCGGAATCGATAAATTTTTGGAATCGACCCATCACTAATGTATATATATATATATATATTATAACGAAATTCATCAAGTTAAGAGAAAATTATTTGTAAAATATTTGAACTTGTGAGATCGCAGCACACTGTCGCTACGTAGCAAAGAGTAGTCTATTGTTAATCTTTCGGCCAAAAACTGTTACTACACACACCTGGAAATCATAAATATTATTATACGTCGGAAGGTCTCATTGTAGTTAAACCAAGACGTGACTCGATCACTGGAGAGGCGCTTTACTTGTACATTGAGGGATCATGCAGATTTACGGCGACGAATCTCTAGATATGCCGAAAAAGCACCACCAGCGAAACACCTGCACCTTGGGAAAGTTCGAGAAATTCCCACCCAAGCAAAGGGAAAGTGAATAGAAATGTCATTCTGATAGACTGGAACAGATTTTAACACCATACGGAAGCCAATCTAATTTGAAGAGGAATAATTTGAAGACGATCCAGAAGGAAACACGGAGGTCAGTCAATTTTTCAGTACTCGAAAGGATAAAGTTCTAGGACTCAAGAAAATAAGTTAGGTTTAGTAAGAAACGTTAAATGCAAATAAAGTAAAATCGCAATGTAAGGAATCAAGTGAGATTAATGGAGTAGATAATTAATTAGAAAGTGATGTGAAACGAGGAAGATAAAAGGGTAAAGTTCTAGGACTCAAAGAAATAAGTTAGGTTTAGTAAGAAACGTTAAATGCAAATAAAGTAAAATCGCAATGTAAGGAATTAAGTGAGATTAATGGAGTAGATAATTAAATAGAAAGTGATGTTAAACGAGGGAGATAAAAGGGTAAAGTACTAGGACTCGAAGAAATCAGTTAGGTTTAGTAAGAAACGTTAAATGCAAATAAAGTAAAGTCGCAAATAAGGAATTAAGAGAGATTAATTGAGTAGATAATTAATTAGAAAGTGATGTTAAACGAGGGAGATAAAAGGGTAAAGTTCTAGGACTCGAAGAAATCAGTTAGGTTTAGTAAGAAACGTTAAATGCAAATAAAGTAAAGTCGCAAATAAGGAATTAAGAGAGATTAATTGAGTAGATAATTAATTAGAAAGTGATGTCAAACGAGGGAGATAAAAGGGTGAAAAGTGAGATTAAATAAGGGAGATACTGAATAGTATTTGGAATTGTTAAGGGAGTGACTTGATATTATCAGTAACGGCATAGAAGCATTTCGACTGAATAGAGTAATCGAAGTGATCTGGGAATAAGTGCATTTGTGTCAAGGGAAGTGAAACAAGGAACTACCCAAGCCATAAGAGTCAACATCTATAAAGTATAAATTTATCTTAAATATAAAGTCAACTCTTTACAGTCAAAATATTCAAAACTTTTCATAAACATGTATTAGCCATTGTACGTTTTACAACATACTTTTTCAATGTAAGATAATTGAAACAATACCAAATTGTTCTGTAAATATCATCCGTGAAAAGTGCTTCGAATTGATCCATTATATCAGAATAATAGAATGATCAGGTGATTTATAATTATTAGAGATTTGAAATATTTAATCACATATGGCTAAGTAAAACCCATTTCCATTTTTAAAACTAGGTAATTATTTCTGTACATAATCGACGCTGACAAAAAAAATATACCAGGTTATGTAAAAAGTCTCGAAAAAATAAGACTTGATAAAAGCTTAAACATATGACGACTTAGAGCTTAAAATAATGAATGTAGACAAAAATAAATTTATAATTAGTATACAACTTTTTAAAATCCTTTTCTTAACAAGACATAGCACTGTGTTATAATATCTTACAACATATCTGTGAAAGTATAACTTAGGGTGGATCTCGTTAAAAATATATTGTTACACTCGCGCCCCTCGGCGGTTTTGGCCGCACTAGTTTAAAATTGTCACTTTATAAGTCAATTTACCAAATTTATAAATAAATAATAATTGATAATGATTATGGAACCGGAATACAAATTTATAATAGTGTATTATTGGTACCCGAAAATGCATGCAATTGAAGCAATCATGTATAATATTGAATTGATTGTAATTTTTAGCCAGTAAAATTAAATTTTGCAAAATCCTTTCTTACTATTTGTCTACGTTATGAACGGAATATGCCCTGAAAATTTAACCCACTACCTTTATAATTTCGACTCTACGTAGAATTTTTTCCAAGTGACCAATTTGTAGACAAATGAAGTAGTAGAATTTGTAGTCAAAAGACCTGCAGATGATATCACGGGAATAGAAAATCTTGCGAGTGAAAAGATTAAGGATTTTCAACAAGTATCACATTTAACAAAACAAGTAAATGACTTATCGGGAGTAAGTAAAAAATCACTCAAAGACCCAGATCAATATTCGAATGAAATTTGACAAACATAAATCTACCGTAGTTTTTGGATTGCAAAGAAAGGGCATGGTTAGTAGACACAGGTTTATCTAAAAATTATATAGATTCTAACTTAGTAAATCAAGCACGACACCCAGAGGAAATCACAATAAAAACGCCAACTGGAATAAAACATAGTTCTGAATATACTCTCTTTACTTTAGATAATACATTTGGAATAGACATACATATTCGACTTCTTAGTCAAATACATTTTAATAGGACTTGATACTATAAAAGAATTAAACGCATAAAAGAATTTATAGACGGTAAAATACATATTAAAGAATCTTTAAATAATTGTGACAATTTCGAAGCAAATTATATAATATATTCTAGACACAACTTATAGTGTCACCCCTTTTGATGTATATCAAATGGATGCAACGGAATAATTTAAACCAACGACCAATTGTCTCAAGCCTAGAAACCTAATATGGCAACAAATGAAAATTAATTTAGATTAAAACATAAGAACAAAGAAGACAAAATTGAAATAATATAATTAGAAGGCGCTTATCCCAACATAAATACCTACTCGGAATACACTTATACCTTTGGGAATACATATTCCCTTATCTACACCTGGGGACGCGCTTAATGTGGGTTACAGGCTCCCGTGCTGAGCAATATTAATTAGAGTAATAAAGTACATTATTCACTTCTATAGGCCAGTCCCACTGACTGATTTGGAAATATGGTCTGATTATATATTTTGCAAGGATAAAAATCTTCGTTTGAATAAATATTGTAAAAACAAATAAAACCAATATTTAGTAAACGGAATTTGGATGTTTTACATTATTTTTATCTAGAAAAATTACAATATTTCCCCCTCTCTTTAAATTAAGCTTTATTATTAAAAAAAAAATATATACATATATATATATATATATATATATATATATATATATATATATATATAACGCTAAACGTAAGATACATTTCAGTTTATTTTACTCAGTCAAAGACGTTGTAAGAAATAATCATTTTCGTCCGTCAACCACGCGACTGCCTATTTTTATTTTTTTATAATTTTACGTGAATTCAGTTGTATATTTCTAAAGATTTTACACACTTGATGAACTTAAATATAAAAAGAAATTAGGAAACAAAGTAATTAGAAAAAAATTCTATTGAAGCATTTGCATACAGTAAGCCTAATTGCAGTATTCTGCAATATCCTCGAACTTTTTGGCAAAATCTGTGATTAGATATCGGTTAATACTATTTATATCTGTCTTTTATTTGTAACTATTTTGGAAAAGCGTTATTGCTCTTTTCTATGCATCCGCAACACCTGCAAAAACAAAGAAATTATGATTTTATCTTAATTATCCAGCCTCGTGTGCTTTTTAAAAATTCTTTGGAGCAGAAACTAAACTGTAAACTGTGATAGTATTAAAAATTCTTTTCCTAAAACTAATTTTATTTATTGTTATATGTTGAAGCCTAAATACAGAATAAATATACACTTTACATATTTTCTGGGATACAAATTCCTTAATGACAGCTTATTTTTTCGTCCTAGTTAACGATAGGTTTACTGTAACCGGTTTAAATTTGGAATCTAAGCGTTACATTGGATATTTTAAATTTGAAAAATATAAAATTTTAATTTTCGATAGTAAAAATAAAGCATACAGTGCCATGAGCAGCTATTTCAAAGAATCTTATATACTAAAGCCATTTTAAAGGGGGGGAGTGTTTTTTTACTGATTTGAAGGAGATAAGCGACAAAGAAAATTGAAGAAAAATCCAAATTCATGTTGAAAGTTCATATAGAAAATGTGCAGAAAGAAAAATTATGAATAACATCAAGAATAGGGATATCGCCTATTATCCAATATTACAAAGTTATGATAAAATATATAATTTTGTACTAAAATGAAGAAGCCACTGATCACCGAAATATGTGATGTAAAGGATCACGCGATTTTAAAGGGTGGCATCGAACCAAATTACGTCATTTTTTAACAACTATGTTGATTGAACCAGGGACAACAGGTGAGGCAGATTGTGTGTAGAGTGTGGAGATGAAGCGAGGGGAAAGTTTTCAGTGAGTCTCAAAGTATCAAAAAAAGCAAAATGAGTTGCTGGAAAAAATAAATTAACCCAAGACTAGTTGAACAAGGTTTGTACATTCAGTTAAGTCTTTCTACCACTCTACGGAAGGGTTTCTTACTAGCACATACAAGTCCAAAAAATCGTTGAAATATATAATGCATATATTATTATTCGTAATTGGTATTTCATCAAGTGATTAATTGGTAGTTCATTGCGAAGGTCTTCAATCATTTCATAATAAGTGCTTCTAATCTAACACCTCTCTTCTTATAGTTTATGCATGAGGACCTCCAATACACCTAGAAATAAATTTGCAATATGTTAGTTAAAACTACTAAAACACATATAAATATGCCCACTATAATATTGCTGTTTTATTAAAACAAATCTCAAATATTGAATTCATAACATCCCAATAATATTTTAATGCTATATAGAATCATAACGGTATGTTGGATTGTTTGACCTCTTGTGGTTGATGTGATACTTGATACAGTTCAATAGGCCCTCCTGGCCAATTACTGAACCTTAATTCCGACATACTATACATATATCAGAGTAAACCTACAGAGTCTATAAAAATGTACAGTTTGGCAGTTATGTTAGTATTTAGGTAGAAGTTTGGAACTCTTGTCCTCATATTCACATGGACGTTTGTGTGTATTGTTCACATTCTCATGTACTATTGTAGACCTATTACTTCATTTTCATTAGGTGTTTATTACACTAATACGCTTTTACCTGTCCATATTTGGATTACCACTAGTACCAGTTTATGTATCTGTGTATGATGTTATTTAATTTTATTTCCCTAAAAGTTTTTTTTTTTAAATTTCATTACAAACCAAGTTTGTAATTACATGTCCAGTAAGTTACATTTCACAATCATAATAACTGTCATTAAGAGTAATTTATCCAATATTGAACTTAAATAGATAGTTATACTAGCCCCTTGAGTTTCTGTGCAAGCATATATCATCAATAGAGTTGTGAGAAATGGCCCTTAGGAGTGATATATTGTGGTAAAGTGCCCAGGTTGTGCTATATCATCAACATCATTTCATTATTTTTGTTTTATACCTCAGTCTCTAGACTTGTGGTAAAGGATATTTAGGAAGTAGGAATAATCAGCAAATAAGGTTTATTTTAAGAGTTTAAAAAGATTTGGTTAGTTGTAAATCTAGGAACTGAGATATGAAGCAGCAGGAGTCTTGCACCTGACTCCTGTCAGTTCACAGAACAATGAACTGGTTTAGTGTGAAACGTGTGTGCTTAAAAATAACAGTAAGTGGTGATTTTTTTGCCAAGTGAAACTAAAAGTAGTAGTTTTACTACCTTAAGGTGTACAACACAAAATCTGCAAATAAAATCATTATGTTTTGCATATACATACCTGGCTCTTGTGTGTTCAAAAGGTGTGTCCTTTGCAATAGCTTTTCTCAGTGGATGACCAATATTGCCTCAAAACAACTAAATAATTACCAAGTTATCACTTGTCACTTCTTCCTAAACATTACAGTGTTCATACCATAACACTTTATTATGTTCTTTGAATAATAACCCCCTATTAGTTCCTCGAATTGACTTTATTTCTTTTTATTTTTTTAATAAAACTCATATTTACACTTTTGAAATCAATATTTCGATTCTATACAATACAATAAACATGATTTAAATTCCATCCATATCCTTTTGGGTTTACTTTATGTATGAAGATATTAAGAATATTTTCTTTCATGAACTCTTCGTTGTCAGACTCCTCTCTGTGTATAGCTTTACGTACATTTTAGAAAATGCCTACTTCAAGTAGTAACAAGCATAACCTTCTTGCAAGTTTTAAAACAGACATCTATTAATTCTTTTGAGGCACAAATCTATTTCTACCTGGAAGCACACAGGTTTGGCCTGGTGGATACCAGTATCTGAACTCTTTGCAGTAGTGGCGAGATGACAACCAACCTCCTGAAAATCGCTATCTGACTGTAAACTGCTGCTTTAAACATCATTTTACTGTAAACAATTGGTCTGGTATTATTGATAGATTAGGCATGTAGGTTATTCATTTTTAATGGATACTTTATTAACATGAAGTGTTAAAGTTGCTTGATGTAATCATCTTGAATTCACTGATTAAACTAATTTTAAAAATACTTAACTAAGAGAATACGTAATTGCTTACTTGCCGACATGTTTCAAAACATTTGTTCCTTTTACGAAGCTAACCGGGTTAGCTTCGTAAAAGGAACAAATGTTTTGAAACATGTCGGCAAGTAAGCAATTACGTATTCTCTTAGTTAAGTATTTTTAAAATTAGAATAAAGTGTTATTTCTATGTTATTAATGGAAATATTAATTGTCATCAAAATAACTTTTCTTATAAGATGTTATAGCTTCTTCAATTATTTTTATTTTTTGAAAAACTAATATAATTAGGTATCCTAATTTTATTAAAAAATTTAAGTCTTTGAGAGATATTTTTGTTTACTTTCTTTCATTGTATTTAAAATGGGAAAACATTTGTTTTACAGAAATCAGTTTCAGATTATTTTGTGTACAACCTTGTATGAAACAAATGTTAAGTTTTAAAATTATGTCACGGAGACAAGCTACTGGTTGTTGACATAGCATCATTCATCACCTTGGTAGTGCTTTTTGGGCAAATCCTGTCAGCTAAGATGGTCATAGATAGCAGGCATCTATATCACTCATGAATGCTTGGTAGACGATTACAAGTGACCGGTACCATATCCTTGAATAAAAGATGACCCTGAATGTAAAAATCATGCAATTTTGCAAAAGCCAAATCCATATATTCAAAATAAAAGACATCAGGTTAGAAAAATCTCTGATTATTATCCAAGTTATTAAAAAAAGTTTATAAAACACAAATTGTATAATTGTGCAATAAACTTAGTCTTAACTGTTTTGTATAAACACAAATTGTAAACAAAATATTGTAAAATTACATACAATTATACTGCATTAGTACAGAATTTCAAAAACCCAAAATTTGGTAGCATATGTATCAAAAAATAGATTTTAAAGATAAAAATACGTCTAAGGAAAATTATGCTCAATCCAATGAAGCAGATAAATCAATTTCAAATGAAGATATTCAAAACTGTTTTTGAGAAATTTCAGTCAAAATGGGCAATGTCAACAAATGGTTAAATTGTGAGTTGATGGACATGAATTACAATTCCTAATTAGTCATTGAATAAGTAATACATGAGAAAGATTAACAAAGTATCAAATACTCAGCATCTGAAGCATTTTTTTTTTCTTAAAACTACTTTTCTTAATGGAGTGGCAACTGAAATATCACTCGGTCTAATGCGTTGCTGTCAATCATGTGAAAAGCTGGCTGGTCGTAAGTAAATTGCAACATCAAAGGAAAATGATAGAATCAAGCTAACATTTTATATTGTGTACTTTGAACAATGTATTTACCGTATGTACAAAGCTTCATAATATAATAATATTTAAATAATTCACTGATGGTTTTACTATGATTAATAGCTAAACTTTTATACTCCATGTAGTAAAATAACGTCTTGTCAAACTTATAATAAAAGTAAATTAACAAAAAAAATTATTAGAGTCATAAAGTTTTTGATAGCATCAAGCCAAATCAGTAAAACATATAAATAAAAAAAATTAAGTAGGTTGATAGCGTATAATAAGATGTTTACCACACTGAAACGAAGTCAAAAGCGACAGCCACGTAGTGACGGTTAGAGAAGTCTATGTCAGCCAGTATTGCGATTCAAATAAGGGAGGTGGTTGTCTCTAGAAAAGTCAATAGGTGACAGACAATTAGAGAAGATGGAATCTTCTAGAAGGGTCTAGAGAGGTCTACATTACTACATAATTTGTAACTTTGTTCCACAATTCCTAGAGTTGCTTGTGGTAATGATCTTGAATTTATTAATTAAATTATAAGTAATTATTGTGTAACTGAATGAATACGTTTGAACTTACTTGCTGACCTATTTCGAAACAATGGATTCATGACTAAGGTGATCCCGTTACCCAATGAAACTTGTAATGGGTCAGTTTTAACTATTAAACGATTGTGTTAAAACATGTCAGTAAATAAGTTCAAAAGTATTCACTCAATTTCGCAATAGTTACTTATAACATTATTTAAGTATTATCATTTTTGATAAATGTTTTAAACATATCCAAATAATAAAAAATCAGTTACAATAACAAGGAACATTTTAAATTTGTCTACTAAAAAACCATTAAACATTTAAAAGAAATAATTATATCTAGTATAACAAAGTGAGTTGTATTTGCTACCTATAAGTCTTCTTTAAGCAAAACAAAAAATATGAAGCATGAAAGCGAAGAAACTTCTTTATTGAATTTTTTCTACTAACTCCATTTCGTGATGAGAAGACTTAGCATAAACGACCAGCGTAGTTAGGAGAAAACTGCAAAACAATATTTGACAGCAAGAAAACTGCAAAACTATAGTCGATCTCTTTTGATATTTCAAAACCTTGTAGTAACAAAATAAAACTACAGAACAAACCACAAGTAATGGTAACTTATTTTAATGATAATAATGAAAAAAAGTTTTTTTTTTATTATTATCTAAAAAAAAACGTTTGAAAAACTTAAGTTTAATCTTTCATGGCCAGTTCTCTGTAAAACAACGCGTTTAAAGCAATAGTGCAATGTAAAATAAGTAATTTTACATTCAATGTACAAGTGTTAATGCATCTTAAATTTGTGCAAGCAATTTCAAATAAATATCTCGTGTTCTGCTTTATATATTCATATAATAAATCTCTTAAATTAAATATGTATGTAGCTAGGGTAAGCCAGCTTTTCCAATATGTATTTATTTGTAATTTTTGTTTAATTGGCAAAAGTAAAATTTTATTTGTTTGAACTAACATTGTGTTTAAATTATTGGTGATATACGTCATTCTTCCTCCAACTGTACATTTGATATTGCAGGCCAATCCTTAATTATGTAATGAATTACTGCAATCTTTAAAATCAAATAGTTCCTTCAGAATTAAGTTTTTTGACACGTTACATAAAATTCGCGACTCTGCTTGTTCAGTTGATAATTTGGATGATGTATTCACTTATTAAACTATTATTTATGGCAGATAAGTAAATTTAATTCGGGCAATTAAAAATAAATAAAAGAATTAAAGGTTCAATATATTAAATAAGTTTATAATTTGAAGTTAATAATAATTTGTACAGAACGATTTTGGTAATACAGGGTCAAATGTAATTTGAAAGAACTTGTTTGTAAAAGGTAAAAGCGTAGATAGATTGTTTAAAATGTACATTCCGTCAAAACCCAATAAGTACGGAATAAAAATTGTGATGCTTTGTGACGCTACAAAATATATGATTAATGCAATGCCTTATTTTGCGAAAAACACCAATACCTCTGGACTTCCTTTAGAAGCTTTCTTTGTGAAAGAACTAAACAAAACTATTCATGAATCATTCAGAAACGTAACGATGGACAATTGGTTTACGTCAGTAAATCTAGCTAAAGATATGTTAAATAAACATAAGTTAACATTCGTTGGAACTCTTCGATCAGAAAAAAGAGAGATTCCCCTCTATGAGAGATATGTCTGCAGAGATATGTCTGCAAAACAAGATCGAAAATGAACTCAGCAATGTTTGGCTACAATAATAAACTTATGTTGTTGTCTTACAAGGCTAAGAAAATCAAAATTGTTTTCTTATTATCAACCACGCATGAGCAAGGTACAATCAGGGAAGAATCTGGTAAACCCGTATAGTTCATTTTTTATAATGAAACCAAAGGAGCAGTCGAATCTTTCGATGAAATGACATCTAAAACTCAGAGATGGCCGCTCTGCTTTTTCTTCGGGATGCTCAATAGCACTTTAGTAAATGCTTTTCTTATTTACATCCATCCTCTTATCCAAGAAAACAAGAAACCCGTAACAAGGAGAGAGTTTGCGAAGCTTCTCAGTGAAGAGCTGATGAAACCTTGGCTGCAGGCGAGGTTACAAGTACCAACTTTGCACCGAAAACTTAAAGTTAAAATCATTAAAATACTGCGTTCGTCCATTCCAGTTGAAGACTATCAACCGCAGGAAGCACCAAAACAAAATACGTGTACATTTTGCCCTTCAAAAAGACGAAGAATGACGCAGTACGTAAGCTTCAGCTGCAAGAAGCACATGTGTATGGAACACCGTGGACTGCTGTGCTCAGACTGTTCAGAAAACAGCATTTAAGACTAAAAAACTATCAAATGTGTATGAGAGTACTTCTCTTTAATTATTGTGTCAAAATAAAAAGTAAAAAAAAATTTAATGATTTTTAAACATTTTTTACCATGGTAGTCTCTCAGACGAATGTTTACGAATAGTGTCACTATAAAATAACATTACGAATCTAGGGTTAAATGGACATCTTCCTCTAAACCCTAACAGTTGCTCATCTATTGTGAGATAAGATCCTGGAACATAGTTACTACGACAAGATTCAACAAACTCATCTCATATTTCACGTATGGTAGTCAATTTATCAACAAGTCTACGAGCAGGTCTAGTGGTCTTGTCGTCAAATCGCAAGCAGTTCAAAAGAAAATCAAATCTATTGCGACACATAACAGAAACATACCGCGACCCACTAAATGTAGGGTCGAATAGCTCCTCGGTGGATAAATGGTTGTCTTTCTTTGCTGCTGACATAACTAAACGCCCTAACAACGCATTTATTTCTTCAGAAGTTGTTTCACTAACAGTACTCAAGTTAGGGTTTGACGTATAATTTTGTCTCTTGTTATTTATTTCAATATTTGTGTTAAAGACAATTTTGTCAACCATAGAGGGAGTAATTAATTGTTTGAAGGCATCAGTAGGTTTTTGAACGTTTTTAGCATTGTTATCTAGTCTCTATCTAAAATGCACAATGTTCCTCCTTGAGGTCCTGGATGATCGTGTCTTTGGTTTGGAGGACCACAAAAACCCATTTTTACCTTGCATGTTCCTTTTCTTTGGGAGAAAAATGTTCTTGTGGTGAGATACGGAAGGCAAAGTTACAATTTGTTGTGTTTTATTCATACAGGTGACTTGAGAAGATTGTCTAACAATATCAACAATCTCTTCACTATTTATTTCTAAATCTGAATTATCATCAGTCATTGTGGTTTCGCTAGATGATGACAGATATGAAACGTCTTCCTCTTCAGAATCAAAATTCATTGTTAAAATAGTTTGGTTCAGTGTAGAGTTATTTTGAGCCTGATTTAGAGTGGCTGTTAGTTCATCAAGAACATTTACATTAGGTTTGTTTATGTTAATGTCTTGACCTTTCTCATTTTTATTACCATTACTACTAGTTTGATCATAACAAAATGCTGGTGAACTAATAACGACATAACCACAACTTGGGCCAGGTTTGTTTAGATCAGTAATAATGTAGTCTGGTAAATCTAAATCCATTGGCTGACCATGGGTTCATTGGCTTCATTAATTTGATTAAAAAGGTGGTAGTGCAGACGAGTGACCTTGGTTTTCCATAGGCAAAGAAGGAGGAGCAATAATAGCTGAGCAAATGCGAAGATTGTCAGTATTTTCTCCTTCTTGGTCGGAGTGAAATAAAGAAACTGGTCTGTCTATTTCATAATCCGAAGGGTAGTTTTTGGGGTCTTTGTCATTCTCATCGAAACTGGCATCTGAATGGTATTCAGATTCCACCTCAACATTATCTTCAGTTTCACTATCATCGTCATTGCATGTAGGATCATCTGATTCGGATGGGAGTTTGTCCAATTCACTTAAAACCTTAGCAATTTCCTCATCGTTCTTACAAATATTTTCCATTTTACACAAAGGGAAAATAAATAATTATACAAGATAAAAAATATACATATATACTAATATTTACAGAAACATGATTTATACACGACCACTAAAATTCACTCTATCACTCACTGTTCGTAATGTTTCGTCTCGGAGACTACGCACCCATAAACAACAGTCACACTATAGTCTATCCATTTTGGGACGGCGGGTAAAAGATTAAGTCACCGCCCGAGCTCCCAACAATAGCTTGGGTCAGGCGCTCGGCGGCCGGCCGCCCGCGCTAATGAGGCGTAAAAAGCACTCCACTCCAAAATATTATTACATAAAAGTAAGCGTATTTTTTAATTTTTTATTACAGTTCTGATGTCTACGTGTGATATCATGAAAAACTAGTCCAAACACGACGGAGTTATGTCAATTAGTAAAATTAGTGGTTACAAAAAATTGTATTTGGCCTTATTTAACTTTAACCAACCACTAATTTTACTAATTGACATACCTCCGTCGTGTTTGGACTAGTTTTTCATGAAATCACACGTAGACATCAAAACTGTAATACAAAATTAAAAAATACGCTTACTTTTATGTGATAATATTTTGGAGTGGAGTGCTTTTTACGCCTCATTAGCGCGGGCTGCCGGCCGCCGAGCGCCTCACCCAAGCTATTGTTGGGAGCTCGGGCGGTGACTTAATCTTTTATAATCGTAAATACTCGCCCGTCAGACTACTCCAAAAGGATAACCGCAAATAAAACCGATACAGCATAACTTTCTGCCACGGACTCTACTGCATCACTGTCAGGCCACTGACCTTGCAGAATAGACGTGCCCCCACCCCCAACCCCATCCCTACAAACTCTCAATTCACGGAATTTTGCGTCGTCTGAGAGACGAATGTCTATGAATCTAAGGTTAAACAGAGGGTGAGCTTGTGAACCAGAACAAACCAGTTTTTTTTTGTCGTTTTGTAAGGTGTGGCTGTTCCAAGGACAGAAAAGTCCTTGTTTGAACAATGAGTCATGCAAGATAGCGAGTCCCGTTCCAAAGCCTGTGTAAACATTTTGAAATTGCTTAAACATTTCTAATAATACACATTCTATCCCGTGGGTTTTCTGAATTCTGTCCGATTTAAAACAAAATGGCTTTAAAAATAGACCTTTGTCTAAAGAAGAAATAGAGTATGAATGAAGCTTAAAAGGAATGTTAGTTATAGAAGTGTTTCGGTTGTGGCCGATGTTAAAAAAATGTTGAGGAAAGTTTTAAAAGATAGTAATATTGTAGATAATCCTAATCATTTTAAAGACAAAATAAATGTAATTGATAAATTTGCAGTTATGTCAGAAAAATTTAAAACAATAATGAAAAATATTAACTAAATAAAAGATGAGCCTAGAGTAATAGACTCAGTTCGATCCAAAACTAAATTAACTCATTTGAAAACCAAATGCAATGTTTTGTTAAAACTTAAGATTGAACAACAGATGAGGGATGAAATTACCGACATATTAAAAAAGTTGAATGATTTAAATAAAGCACTAAATGAATTAAATGTAGATGTAAATTTAAAGGTAGAGGCAGTGAGAAAATTATCCGAAGAAAATGTGTCAGAGGAAAATGCTGAAGAAGTATTTTTAAGTAACCATGAAACCTCAATAACATCTAATGTAGTCAATATGTGTCCTAATGTAAGACCTCAAAATTCTGTGTTCGACATCAGATTATACAATAAGCTGACAAACCCATTAGAAAGATATCTAAAAATGTTTATAGCTACAGATGGTTTAGAATCTAGAAAACTGTTAAATTTTATTAAAATAATGCTCAAATTAAAAAGCGAAATAAAACTTTCAGACAGCCAAATACAAGAACTTAGTATCAATTATGCAACCGGTCCATTGTTGTTCAAATTATTAATAGCATTAGAGCAGAATAGTAATTTAAAAGAATCTTACCAAACATTCTAAAAGCTTTCATACCTATTAAACGTTAGGAAAATTTAAAAAGAGATTTAATTAGTAGACCTCAAGGTATGGGTGAACCCCTGCCTCTTTATATCGAAATCATTGAAAGAAAATAATGAATTATTATCATGCGGATATTCAGAAAGTGATTTAGTAGAATTAATTAATTTGGGCATGAACCCTGAAACTAGAAATAAGTTATCATTTATTAAAAACTCTACTTGTTTAAATGATTTTAATGAAATGTCTGTGCAAATACAAAATATAACGTACAATGATCATGTCAGAAGTAGAAATAATGAACAACAATTCAGGCCATTTTAGAATTCTAATGCATATGATAACTCTAACAATAACAATAATAATCATTATCAAAGACAACCTAATAATCAAAACTATAATCGTCAACCAAAAAAATGTTTTAAGTGTGGAAGGTTAGGTCACAAAGCTAATGTGTGCAGAACCAGTTCAAAAAACTAATTAAGAGAGAGGCGTTCATTAAGGATACTTCCCGAAACTATGTAAAAAATAAATTTACCATTAAGAATAAAGGTCACTCACAAGTCAATTTTAAAATAAATGATAAAAATAATAATAATTGTGATCAGATCAACTATTGCCAATATACTAGTAAGAGAAAGGTAAATAATAGAAAAATTATTTTAGATAAAAACATTAGAGATAAAAATAAATGCCTCAAAGTTTTGAAAATGTTGTAAAATAAAAAAAGGATAAAAACCAACCAAAAATAATCATGTTACCAACCATAGATGTAATAATAAATAAAAAAGGCAATACAATTAAAGCCCTAATTGACATAGGACGCTTTATTAATTTAGTTAGTGAAAAATATATTTAGAGAGAATAAATTCTTAAGCAAAGTACAAATTTATAAATCAGATATGGAAACAATAATAGCTGCAAATAACGCCGAAATCAAAGTAAAAGGTGTTTGTATTCAAAAAATTAAAATAAAATACTTCAATTGGTATGTAAAATTGTATATTGCCAATAATGTAACATGGCCCCTTATTCTGGGAACTCTATTCATAAATGAAACAGGCCTAATAATAGACATATCAAAACAAGAATGTTACTTCAATTTTAATTCAACTATAAAAATAAAAATTAATAATTTTAAATCACTAAGCAATAATAATATAATGAATAATAATAAAATAAAAATAGGTAGTCCAGAAAGAATTAAAGAAATAGAAGCAATAGTGAGACAATTCCCTAATGTATTTACAGATAAGATAGGCAAAGCCTTAAATTTTAAACTCAACTTAAAAGTAAAATCAGATGATATAATAAAACTTAAACCATATCCAATAAGTCCACCTAAAATGAATATTCTAAAAGTGATAACAGATGGTTTGCTAGCCCAAAGAATAATTTAACATTCTACTAGCCCATATTTGAGTCCTTCATTCTTAGTTTCAAAGGGAGATAAACATAGACTTGTAGTTAATTATGGTAAAATGAATCAATTAATAGAAAGAGTTTCACATGCTATCGGTGACATGGCCGATTGTTATCAATTTTTGGGTAATGCTAAATATTTTAGTTGTATTGATCTATGTAACAGTTTCCACCAGATATCGCTTACCGAAAATAGCAAAAGGTATACAGCATTTTCAACACCTTTCACTCAATATAATTACACAAGAATTCCATATGGTTTGCATGTAGGCAGGGGAATTTTAAGTTCATATATAGAAAGAATAGATAGTGATATAAAGTTTAAATACATGCTAAACTTCGTTGATGACATACTTATTTATAGTAATAGTTTAGAAAAACATCTAAAACATGTAAGAGAAGTAATTAGTAGACTAAGCAAAAACAATTTAACTGTAAATTTAAATAAAGCAAAATTTGTATGTAAAGAAATTAATTTTTTGGGTAATAAAGTAAGCTATAATCAGATTAAAATAGATCCAGAGAGAACAAATTCAATAAAGCATTTTCCTAGGCCAAGAAATGCTAAAGAAGTGTCTAGATTTATAGATATGGTGTCATTTTTCAGCTGTTTTATAAAAGATTATGCAAAAATTGCTAGTGTATTGAATGAGTTAAGAAAGAGAAGAGTTACGTTTAAGTGGACTGAAGATTGTGAAAATAGTTTTAACACCTTGAAAAATTGTATTTCTAATCCACCTTGTCTAGGAATTTGCAGATTATAACAAACCATTATATCTGATGACTGATGCCAGTGAATATGGTATAGGGGCATGTTTGTTACAAAAAAAATGATACAGATCAAAAGAAACCAGTTGCTTATTTTTCAAAAAAATTCACAGACTCAGAGAGAGCTCTTTCAGTGTATGAAAAGGAAACCTCAGCCATTGTACTTAGCATTGAAAAACTTTACATATTCTTAGAGGTACAACCCTTTTATTTAATAACAGATAATGAAGCATTGTCATGGTCTCTTACTCATTTTAGAAAATTAGGTAAATTGGGAAGATGGATAGAAAGAATATTAAGTCTACCTTTTAAAGTATTTCCCATTAAGGGACAACAGAATGTAGTAGCGGACGCTCTCAGTAGAATCCACAATAATGGGGAAGGAATAGATATAGAAATAGTTGAGATAGAGTCAAAGGACGAAATCTTTATAAGAGATAAACAGGGAAAGAAATTCCAATCTGTCAATAACAATAAAGGTCCTAATCCTCAAAAAAATGTAATAACAAAAATCCCTTTAGGCTACTTAGATTTAAAAGTACACCAAAAAACAGATCCTGAAATAAAAAAAAATATAAAAAGGATTAAATCTAAAACTAATAATAAGAAATGTTGTATGATCAAAGGCCTATTAATGTGTAAAGATAGTAACGAGTTAAACATTTATTTGCCTGTTAATTTAAGAGACATGATGTTCGAATACTATCATACTTCATATCTTGGTGGACACCTTAGTCAATTAAAAACAATGTTAAAGATCAATAAATATTTTTATAAACCTAATTTATGTGAATTTATAAAACAAAAAATTAAAGATTGTCATATTTGTGCTACTTGTAAACAAGCACCAAAAATTTATAATGGGAAACTTGTAAGTTTTGTATCAGATAAACATATACAAAAGCTGTATGTAGATATAATGAGACCATTAGTAAGACGTAAGAAAGGTCATAATCATTTGTTAATTGCAGTAAGTGATTTAAGTATATTCTGTTATATAATGCCTTTAAGAAATGCCAAAGCTGAGAGATATATTAAAAATATTAAGGTTTTGTTAGGAAGATTTTTTCATGCTAAACAAACAATGTGGAATGAAGGACTTCATTATTTGCAAATTTGTTTAAATTCAGCCTTCAATGAATCCGCTATCTTTCAATTCTTGACTTTATTCCTAATTTCTCTTTCTGATCATGTTCCAATGTCAATGATTTTCTTAGCTGTGTTTTGACTATTTATGACTTGCTTCTAACTCTTTCAAATAACACAAAAAACCTCTCTTTAGAATGGCTTTTTATTTACTCATTTAATTTATTAATTACTTATATTGCATATAGAATGATATTCTTATTTAAATCTTTGGTTTTTATAAATTGTTTAGAACTTCTGTGTGTAATGAAGGATAACACAGAAAATACTTAGTTTCAACTGAGGCTTTCTCCGTTTGGGACTTTATCAATATATTTAAAGTTATTTTCTGTTTGATAATTTAAATAATTCTGTTTATATGACAGTAATAATTATCAACAATGTCTATATGTAGCCTACACTACATACTGCAAAGTTTTACCAAAATACTGAGCCATAATAGAGGTAAGTTCATTCACGGATTCCGGATTAAAATTACCTTGTTTGAGTTATAATTTTACGTAGTTAGAGGGTTAGGCCTAACAAACCATATTTAAATAAATTTTGTAAATACCGCGTTTTTAATATATATCTAGCGAAACAAACAGTTTTTGTATAAAGTGCTTTAAATTGAATACATATTTGTCACATTTTATTCATTAATTAATAATTTTTATATTGAAATTGATATTTATATTAGCACACTAGCAACGATTTGTTGACCTACACTGCATCGTTCGAACCTGTACATTCTAATCAAATTAGGCTTATTTTGTCCAGACTCCAGGCTACTTTCAAGCCACTGCTTTTACATAAAATATTACTTTTAAACTTAATTGAGCTTAACTTACAAACCAATAATAGCATGCTAAAAATTGAAACAGCCTATTTACGTTTATAGGTTTATGTTTTCAACTGGGGTTAAAACTCCGTTTAAGCACGTGCATGCACAAATAGCAGTAGGCCTACGATACACACACGCACGTGTATGCGCAGAAAAATAGCTGCACAATTCCTACCAATATTTTTTGAAATCAGAGCAATTAATATATAGAACTACATTAGAATATAGTTACAAATTATTAATTTAGGATATTTGGTGTTAAAAAACTAACGCTCAAGGGAAACAGTTGGTAACCGTTACACATAGTCTCCTTGCTCCGTCACTTAGAAAACATCAACTTAAAGTCGAAACTATAAAAGGTAGGGGGTTACATTTTCAAGGTATATTCCGTTCATAAAGTAGACACACACTAAGATAGGAATTTGTAAAATTTAATTTTAAAGGCTAAAATTACAAAAAAATGCAATATTAAACATGATTGCTTCAATTGCATGTATTTTCGGTAAAATAATACACTATTATAACTTTATATTCCAGTTCCATAATTATCATCAATTATTTGTTGTTTTTAAAATTGGTAAATTAACATATAAAGTGACAATTTTTAACTAGTGCAGCCAAACCCGCCGAGGAGAACAAGTGTAAAAAAATTTTTAACGAGATCCATCCTAAAATAATTTTACAGTTATGTTCTAAGATATCATAACACAGTGCTATGTTTTAATAAAAAAAGGATTTCAAAAGTTGTATACTTATTATGAATTTATGTTTGTCTATTTTCATTATTTTTAGCTTTAAGTCCTCATAATTTTAAGCTTTTAACAAGTCTGATTTTTTCGAGTACTTAATACTTTTTACAAACCCAGGTAGGCCCTATATATGTTTTATCAATATCGATTATGTATAGAAATAATTACCCAGTTTTAAGAATGTAAATTGGCTTCACTTAGCCATATGTAATTGAATATTTCAAGGCTTTAAATAATTTTAAATGACCTAATCATTGTATTATTCTGATATAATGGATCAATTCGAAGCACTTTTCACGGATGATATTTAAAGAAAAATTAGGTATTGTTTCAATTATCTTGAAATAAAAATCTGATATATAAAAAGTACAATGGCTAATAGAGTACTTTAAAACAATGATCAAATTCTTAATGAAGCGTGTAACTTTAAAAATACAACAACAGCTACTGCACAAGGCCAGGGTTTATCCCTAATTTTATTATTTGTACTAATTTCCTCCATTCTGACCTAAACACTTCAGATTTAATTTGAAGCAATTTTGAACAGTTTAGATTTCCATGTTTACAAATACCCTAAGTATAAACAGCAACTATTTGTCGATTCTTAAATGTGGCCTTTGATACGAGTGAGAGATGGATGTCAGCACACTATAACAGGACACCAGGAACGACATCTTGCCCACGCAATGCCAGAACCCGACCTATCCTTAGTCCTATATAACCCTATCCATCCTTATTTATTCTTCGTATTTAAAAAACTGTAAAGGACAGACAACTTTTTAGGTCTACTTCAGGCAAACCGTCCTGCCCACGCAATGTTATAACCTCTCCTGTATCCAAAGTCCTATGTAATCCCATCCCTCCTAACTTATTCCTCATCTTTGAGAAATTGTAAAGGATGGACGACTCTTTACGTCTATTTCAGGCACACCATCTTTCCCACTCAAGGCCATAAATTCCTCTATATCTTTACTCATATATAATCCCAACCGCCCTAACTTACTCCTCTTCTTTGAGAAACTCTGAATGATGAACGACTCTTTACGTCTACTTTAGGCTCGCCGTCTGGCCGATGAAATGCCAGAAATTTCCCTTATATCCTTATTCCTATATAATCTCAACCACCCTTACTTACTCCTCTTGTTTGAGAAACTCTGAATGATGGACGACTCTTTACGTCTACTTTAGGCACGCCGTCTGGCCGACGAAATGCCAGACATTTCCCTATATCCTTAGGCTTATATAATCCCAACCAGCCTAACTTACTTCTTGTCTTTAAGAAACTGTAAAGTAGGGACAACACTTCAGGTCTACTTCAGGCACGCCGTCTTGCCCATGCAATCCTAAAACCTATATATATTCCTAATCCTATATATTCCCATCCGCTTATCTTTATTCCTCGTCTAATAAGGGCTTCTAAAAGATAAATACCACTTTAGGTCATTAGATCAGCGAGCATGAACACTTGATACAACAGTGGCACGAAAAATGGGTATCGCGAAATATGAGTACAGGAAGAACAATAGAATTTGACGAGGGTTAGTGGTAACTTTGATAAATGAATAAAACGTGTAAACCAATCTCCTGATGACACCCCAGAGCATATACCTCTAAACTAGAGTAAAACTTGTTTAAAACGGAACCGCTAGGGACCGAAAATATTATCCACATTGGACTCTTTTCGCAATATACAAATAACATTATTTAAAGTCATAAATACTGTAATAATTTTAGTTCCTGCAGTACAATAGGATTACATACCTTTTAATGAGAGAAGCTGTTGACTTTAGAAATAATATGATATAGTATTTACTTCTAATAAACTAAATCACTACACTATGCATTTGACAAATATAAATACAGCAGACACTATCCTAGCATAAATAAATTAAAATTTAATATTTTTACACGAAAGTTACTCCAGTTCATATTATTCTCATTTTCCCCTAAAGTCTAAGAAAGAGACTTCTTAATGTTACGTTACCTTATCCCGTTGCATACAGTCCTTTACAGAGTACAATAGTTCAAGAATCAGCAGTGAACTGCGTGACGTCACTTATGCTTTGTAGGGGGTCTTCATGAGTACGTATCTTTGTTTGGACCTCCAATCGTCTGGGTTCTTCCTCTTCGTCCCCATAGTCTACGTACTCCTCCTCTTCGCTTTCGGTAGATCTGATGGTGATTAAAAAAACTGTAGAAGGCTGGTACATCAAGAACAACTACACACTTTTGAACCCTAAACCAAGAGTAAAAGACGTCATTTATTGTTTGAAAAAAGAGGATGAAACTACGACTCATATGTACATGAGACTAGAGTTGCACTTAGAGAAAAAGAAAAGATAATCAAAATATATAGCTTTAAACTGTGTAGAAATAAGTACAAAAAGGCCTAGAAACTGGAGGCATTATGTCTTGTTCAAGATCTCTTTCCTACATTTCAAACAATGGATTAGATCAGACCAAAGAAATCAGATGATATCAAATACAATGGTCAATTGGCAATGTAGATTAATTTTTCTTTATGAAAAAAATAAAAAACATAAAAATGACAAGGTAAAAGCTGATTTTAAACTGACAAAGTGATATCGTTATCATTTGGTCAGTCCAAAGCCTGGAAAAGTGTGATAGAAATCAGGTTTAATAAATAAGATTTTAAGGCATCACCAGTCCCTTAAAAAACTAAGTGACCTCTTTGTTTAGCTCAGACGTAAACTCATTTGTTTAGTGCAATTATTTTAAAAGATCCACGTACGCCTAAATGTTATACTAATTTTTTCCTGTCACAATGTTCTGACGTCATAGCTTACTTTCTTATCTGTCAAAACGTGATCCGTACTCATCTTTCTCAAGATTCTATATGAACTGATATTTATTTATACTCATTTGTCGAATATTCCATATAACGACATTACTATGGCAGGTTAATGCTACCGTTTCTATCCTACCTAAGGATATGTAGGCTTGCTCTTACCTAAAACCAATGATTTTCTAGCCTTTGCAGACCACAAAATTGGCCTACTGAAATTGCAGGCCTACTGAAAATTGGCATTCGTGTTGCAAAAACAAATCAAATAATGCATAAAACAGTTGTTGAAATTTTTATACAATTTCAAATTTATGATGTAAGTTCTTAATTACTCAGTAACTTTAAAAATAACTTCATACCACCTCTTGAAATATAACATCCAGTTAGTTTTGACATTCTTTTCCTGAAATAAAATGATGGTAACTAAATAGGGACTACTATATCATATATATATATATATATATATATATATATATATATATATATATATATATATAGTTATATATATATATATTTACCGGGTAGCCTTCAAATGACCAAAAGTCGATAACTGCAAACCTACGTAGAAAGTTACATTATGAAATCATGTTGGGGGACTACAGAGAAATCTCTCTTCTGCTTTTTTGAGAAACATTTTCTTACATAAAGAGGCATAAAGGAAATTAAGAATTTTTTTATAATGCCTAACGTTTTATTTTCTATTTCAAGGTTATTATAATTTGTTTAGTGGTGCTACATCACACATAATAACACATAAACAGTAGTAATATAAACACACAATAAGGAATAATTATCAATTTCAATTCTGAATACTTAACAAAATCATTACAAGAATCCTATTTTGGAGAAAACTGTGTTGTACTTCACGAGTTCAGATCATCGTAATATCAGGAGTTATAATTATATCAACCACTGTATTTAACAGTACAAGATTGTATTCTATGAATAACTGAAAAGTGTGAAAAGAACGAAGGACGAACCTAGTAGGAAATAATTAAAATTTATCAGTGTAAAGGGGTTTATTAAAGTGTAAAGGGTTGCTTCAAATTTTTAGTAATTAGTACTTATTACTAGGCACTTTAGTTGAAGTAAGTTAAGGAATAAGAATATATGAACAATAGATTAATTTTCTTTGATCACTTTAAAGGACTCCATTATAAATTACTAGCTAGAGTAAATATAATATGGGTACGCTTCTTTATATAAGTTATAAGAGAACACTATATTTTGTAATGATTTTCCTGTCACCAGTCTAGCTTTGTTCATACTAATTTAATTGTAAGAGATTGTCACATGCATAATGCAATCTTGGGTTTTTGGATTTAGTTAAATATTTATATTTTCCCAAGTGTGCTCCAAGAAAGTCAAGACTGTTGAATATTTGAGAGTTCCACACTTGCTTCTTCATTGTTTGATTCCCCTTTCTATTGTTTATTTACAAGTATCATTTTCTTTCTAACTGTCTCCAAAATTTGTCTGATGATATTTATTTTATATGACCTTGATTGTGCAAAATGACTTTTGTTGGTTTAAGCCCTCAATTATTTGCAAATCATCCCAAAATATGTTAATAACATATAGGTCTGGTATATAGCAAACTGTGTCTGGTGTACAGCACAAACCAAATTGTATACCACTTAAATTTTGCAGCAAACTAACTAGACATGTTCTGGGTCCACTACCCAGAATATTCGCAATTGAAGTTGTTTTTTGTATTTATATTAACTTCACTAATTATTTAATAAATACTTGTTTTCGTAAGACTAGTGAAGTCTAAAGCTACTTACTATACTGATGTGTTTAGAAAGTGTTGTTTCATTGACAAAACCTGATTGCCGAAGTACACAACCTACCTTACACCACCACATCCTTAAATCTCACACCTGCAACCTTGAGGGAAAGCCATTAGTAGCAAGTAAGCTTTTTCAGTGAAATGACATATTGAAAAAGTGGCAACGTCATGAGTGGCAATAGTTTTCACGTAGTTTTTGGTCAGAAGATTCTAAGCTATTAATCTTACTTCTTAACTAATCACAAGTAATAAACAAAACAAAACCTTTTCGTTTAAATAAATACGGTTGATGTGTGTTACCTGATTCCCAAACCAACCGTTTTTATTTAATTAATAGTCTATGTGATGGTAAACGTGGTTAAAACAAACATTTTCGTTTGAGACAAATTTTAAATATAGAGTTTATATAAAATGAAATAATACTGACTAACTTAAATTTGAGTCTTTGTCTTAAAACAAAATATTTTCTTAGTAAAGAACCTCCTAAATTATTCACACTATTTCAATGTATTAGTATTTACTTAAATTCCCATGAATATTTTCCAATATAACAAACATATGAACTTTCTACATAGGTTAAAAAAATGATTATTTTCAACTTTTGTAGTTGTAGCTACATGACAATTGACAAATTATTTACGTTTGAACTTGAGAAATTACCAACCGGATAAATTAAAATTTAAGTCAGTTTTTTACAATCGTATTTAGATATAACGATTTTTATTACAATAAACGAACTTAATCAGCGTCTCAATGATGTCTCAGCAGATAGAATCTTTACGAAGACGGTGTTGTGCAATTAAATCTGTTATGTCTCAGTAAGTGTTTTCATAAATTTACTCAAAATATAAGTAGAGATATTCGTTTAGTTGAAACAAATAATATTACCTTCATGCATTTAAACAAAAACAGATTTTATAGAATATCACTTACCACCCAACTTGCATTTCCAAGATCTGTTATTTTAACATTGATGTTACAAGTTTGAAATACAGGATCAGGATTAAGCACTGGTTCTATTTGTGATAGTGAACATTGAAAATGTCCTGATAACAATGAAAATTTTATAAGAACAAATAAAATAACAGCTCCAGGTCATTGTGTGTATATTTTCATTGCTGTTGTGACAGCTACAACTCGTAATGGAGTAATGAAAATAAAAAATAATTAATGGGAAAATAAGACAAAATAAAAACAACACCAAATAGTCAATCATAATAATATTTAAATAGGTTGTTGTACGTTGATATAAGCTGCAGAATTGATAGATGAAACTTTCAGTTCTCACTTTTGATAAATGAAATAATTATCTACTTTTATTTCCATGGAAATTAATAGTTAGTCTCTCGGTCTAATTTTATCTGTATTCAATAACCCTAGTTTTAGATTGTAAGGTAGAGATAGGTTTGAGTAATAGGAACATATACATTATACATAGATACATTAATAGATACATTGATTCAGTTGGCAATATGACACATCTCCTGTAATGCCTGTCCTGTATATAACAAACTGCCATTGCTACTCTAGACACACTTACGGATTCAGTTGGCAATATGACACATCTCCTGTAATGCCTGTCCTGTATATAACAAACGGCCATTGCTACTATAGACACACTTACGGATTCAGTTGGCAATATGACACATCTTCTGTAATGCCTGTCATGTATATAACAAACGGCCATTGCTACTATAGACACACTTACGGATTCAGTTGGCAATATGACACATCTCCTGTAAGGCCTGTCCTGTATATAACAAACGCCCAGGGCTACTATAGACGCACTTACGGATTCAGTTGGCAATATGACACATCTTCTGTAATGCCCGTCCTGTATATAACAAACGGCCATTGCTACTATAGACACACCTACAGATTCAGTTGGCAATATGACACATCTCCTGTAATGCCTGTCCTGTATATAACAAACGGCCAGGGCTACTATAGACACACTTACAGATTCAGTTGGCAATATGACACATCTCCTGTAATGCCTGTCCTGTATATAACAAACGGCCAGGGCTACTATAGACACACTTACGGATTCAGTTGGCAATATGACACATCTCTTGTAATGCCTGTCCTGTATATAACAAACGGCCAGGGCTACTATAGACACACTTACAGATTCAGTTGGCAATATGACACATCTCCTGTAATGCCTGTCCTGTATATATCAAACGGCGAGGGCTACTATAGACACACTTACAGATTCAGTTGGCAATATGACACATCTCTTGTAATGCCTGTCCTGTATATAACAAACGGCCAGGGCTACTATAGACACACTTACAGATTCAGTTGGCAATATGACACATCGCCTGTAATGCCTGTCCTGTATATAACAAACGGCCAGGGCTACTATAGACACACTTACAGATTCAGTTGGCAATATGACACATCTCCTGTAATGCCTGTCCTGTATATAACAAACGGACATTGCTACTATAGACACACTTACGGATTCAGTTGGCAATATGACACATCTCCTGTAATGCCTGTCATGTATATAACAAACGGCCATTGCTACTATAGACCCACTTACGGATTCAGTTGGCAATATGACACATCTCCTGTAAGGCCTGTCCTGTATATAACAAACGGCCAGGGCTACTATAGACACACTTACAGATTCAGTTGGCAATATGAAACATCTCCTGTGATGCCTGTCCTGTATATAACAAACGCCCAGGACTACTATAGACAAGAGTAAATACTAACGTATACACAAGTATTACGTTAAAAAGTAGTAGCTCAAGGAAAGATGGAATCAAACAGATTTGCAGGTATTTATATAGATTTTACTGAAAGAAGTGAAAGGAACTATCTGTAAAATTTCATTGAATAATATCATATGGATAAAGTTATTAAAACGTAGACACATGAAAACAAATAAATTTATTTTAAAATTAATTCCTTTTTAAACTGCAGTTAATATTCCCCTCACTGTGTTCAAGCCCCACAGAACTGCTTTGTCTATGACCTAAGTACACCCCTCAACTAATCTGAAGGTCGCATATTTTTAGGGTAGGACAATTTTACGTTTTACTCGTATTCTCAGAGTGTATAGAATACTTAATGGCCACATGTCTTGTATACAAGCTAAATCTTATATGGTGCTTCAGTTTTATAATCTAAAAATTATTTTTTTCTTAAGCACATTCAGTTTTTAATACTTGATCGAGTTGGTGTTTTATTACTGTGAAAATAATTACACGTGTAGCGAGATCCATAAAAAAATTTAAAACAATGTATCAATAAAGTATGAAAAGTACAATGTGCAATTATTCTAGTTTTTAACGTCAATGCAATACTTATATAATGAAATTTTCATTACCAACAAAAAATATCATATAAAGATTAGATTGAGTAGGCCTTGCAGGTTTTATTACAGTAACAGTAATTGATTAATAATGTCATTCAAATTGCAAGGTTAAATTGGTCTATGTTGGAAGTAATGGGTAAGGCCGTACTCAAATTTCCCCAGGGCCCGAGATGTCTCGGTTGGGGTTTGCCTGACACCACAAAAACGTTCCACCAATTCATATTCTTGAAAATATATCTTAAATCAGGGGTTCTCCAACTGGGTGGCGTAGAGGATTTTAGGGGAGGATCTTATAAGTGTACTGAAACTGCCTACAGACATAGGTGTGTGACTAAAATTAGGTGTACCAGCGAGTAGACTGACGTGACATGTGCGTGCAGAAGTACGTCGTTGTGTCTGACGAATGTTTATTTAGTCTAGCTAGACTCTTGTTACTTGAGTTAGGGTTCCAAGGATAACCTCTCTTGAGTATAGGCAGGAGTCTTGATTTATTATATAGTCCTTTTCTCTATTTTAATTTGAAAACTGTATACATATATATATATATATATATATATATATATATATATATATATACATACATATATATACATATATATACATAAAAATATTTACGTATATATATATATATATATATACATATGCGCGTTTGTGTGTGTGTGTGTCTGTGTCGTGTGCGCGCACGCGTACGTGTGCTTGTGTGTGCACTTATGCTTGTGTGTGCGTGTGTGCACCTATGCTTGGGCGTGCGTATGTGTGTGTGTGTGTGTGTGTGTGTGTGTGTGTGTGTGTATGTGTATCTGTGTCTGTGACTGTGTCGTGTGCGCGCACGCGTACGTGTGCTTGTGTGTGCACTTATGCTTGTGCGTGCGTGTGTGCACTTATGCGTGTGCGTGCGTGCGTATGTGTGTGTGTGTGTGTGTGTGTGTGTGTATATGTGTGTGTGTGTGTGTGTGTGTGTGTGTGTGTGTATGTGTGTGTGTGTGTGTGTGTGTGTGTGTGTGTGTGTGTATGTGTGTGTGTGTGTGTGTGTGTGTGTGTGTGTGTGTGTGTGTGTGTGTGTGTGTGTGTGTGTGAGTGTGGGTGGGTGGGTGTGTGTGTGTGTGTGTGTGTGTGTGTGTGTGTGTGTGGGTGGGTGTGTGTGTGTGTGTGTGTGTGTGTGTGTGTGTGTGTGTGTATTAGGTTTACTTAAGTTATGAATTTTTAATATTTTCTCAAGGTATAACCTTCATTGCACACGGCTTGAAGTTTATCTTTGCAGTAGCTATGGAAAACCATACCCTTGGGTGAGTCGGGATCCGCGGCACCCCAGCTGACCCCCAGATTTAAAAAAAACATATTAAATATCCAAGGGTTTCATGTAGACCAATGGATTTTTTCTACAATGTTATTATAAAAGTTGGTGAATTGAGAGACGTGACTTAGGACTGAAACCTTTTTATAGACAAAAATGTGTGTTTTCCTTGAATATTTGTTTGTTTTACAATAATAAAAATTATGAGTATTTTGGTTAATGTGTTTATTTTGTTTATATATTAGGTACCGTAGCCTAGCACGTTATAGTGATAGGTTAAACAAGGTTAAAACGTGACGTTTTTAGTAGGCAATGCCTTCACGCCCCCCCTCAATAACATTTGATATGGGAGCCTATGATAGCAGATTCATCAGTTGTAGGGTGAAATATATTTATATAATTGGTATATTTATATTTAAGTTAAATACAATATCTGAGTCTTTTATTGACTTATTCAGCTTCAGTTTCATACTCAGATTGTAATTCTTGACCAAATGTAAATGGGAGGGGCGACCTCATGTTAGTGTTATAGAGAGGGACGAAGAGCCTGGAATGTAGTAAACCCCGTTTTTAAACAATTATAACTATTTATCACATATATTTCCTTCAATAAGGTGAGCTCTCCTATTACATCTTTTTGCTTTGAGAGAAGATGTCATTTTAAGTTCTAAAAGCTTCTGTAGCTATTACTCTTTGAACAAAAGTTATTACAAGCAAATTATTAATAAGCATCACGTAGACTTACATGCAATACGTCATATATAGCAAACTGTTATGCTATATGTTATACACGTTTCATAGCTAGATTGGCACGTTCTTGTTCAACCCTTCTTCCGATTCATCAATATTGGCGTTTTCAAGAGTTTCTCACTACAAAAGAAGAATCTAAAAGTTTTCATCAGTAGCACCATAAACATAGGCGAAAGAGAATACATTATGTCATTTTCAGTAGCGCACTGTGTAAAATTTGCTAAGAGCTGCTCCCTCTTAGCGGCCACGTTTCTCCTTTGTTTCTGTATTCCTGTCGTGTTCACTGCTGCAAAATGTCTTACGTTCCGTACCAGCCTTTTTGTTGGTTGTCAGTGGTGAAGATTCTTTTTCCGTGATGTATTTTTTGTTCGGACTGAGACTGGCTTCATTCGGAGTAAACAGAGCTTCAGAAATATTACAGGGGTGAAAATAAACATCAACTCCATCTGAAAAAAAAACAAAATGCGTTTCAACGTAAAGCTGATAGAAGAAAGTTGTCTGTTTTGGTTTTCCCAGCTTAAATGAAAAGCACTTGAATTATGTTCACGATTGTGAAAAAATCGGTCAGAATATTGTTCACTGCAACGTTACTTCTATTACAGTTATGTTGTTTTACTTTTTAAATAGCAATTAAAAAAGATATTACTTAAGATAACGAATTTAGTTTGGGCATAAGATTGAAATACTCTTTATAAAAAATAAAATAAAATTACACTGACCATAATTAACACTTGTAGAAGATACTGTTTCAGGAAAGTATCTGATGACTTACAAAATACAGTTATGAATTGTATTGTGTGATTGTCGAAAAATGTTGAACAGTTTATACATTTATGAAATCGGGTCCCCACAGTTTTATTGTATAACATGCAAAACCAAATTCACAAGGTTCTACATTTAATACTTAAAGGAAAACGAACTTGTGAAAACTAATTCTTTACGGAAATGTGAAAACAATCACGAAAATGATAATGGTTAATTTTATAAAACACAACTTATATCTCAAGATAATAACAATTATTTGATATACACATGTGTCAATAAATAAATGAATTTATCGGAAGTCAGTGTTTGCTTTATTTTTAAACAATTAGCTAAACTCACAAGCATTAACAATGCCATACAGAGAAGCTCTTTAGTAGACGTCTGAATAGTAGTACTGGTCTCTGTCGTAGCTTACGCACAACTTTAATTTTAAAAACATATTTATAAGTCACGTTATAAATTTTCTTGGCGTAAATGAACCTTACCCATAACGGAAATTATGTTTTATGTTTTTGGAAAGTACAATCTCTGATTGTTTTAACGTACAAAGCCCCACTTGCGATGGTGCGCCGCTTTACAAGTATGCAAGTTATTTTATGCTTAAGCGGATACAACAGCTACATCGCCCAGTAACTTTTAGAAATAAAGCGAATAGAAATTACTGGTAGAAGCAAGAAGATATATAAAGGATGTCTTATGCATTAAGAATATTAGTTTTTACAATGTAACGAAAATAGCAAACATTTAGTAACAGTGACGATGGGTGTTATAGGGTAAAGAGACTATTATTTATTATAAGACACTATTTATAAACAATAAACTCTAGTTAAATAATAATAAATAATACCCATAAACCTAGTTCTAGAGGCATAACATATGCCTTGGAAGATTGTTACTTGGTCACCAAAACCTATGTTCATCAGATTAAAATAAAAATATTTGTGGTTACAGGTCGTTGTGTATTATTTATTATTATACCTAATTAAAACATTGTTTGGACACCTGTATAAGTGTTGAGTGTATAAATAATAGCAGCCTCAAAGTGTGTGAATTAATAAATAGATATTTAGTCTTAAACGCCTCAAGACTCATAGTAACTGGTCCTCAACGTTAAAAAGAAGTTTGGTTTTAAATAAGTAAAATAATCGACACACTCCAAACAGCCAATAATATTACTAAGAAAAGACTACTTGGTACAAGAAATGTTTAATAAGATTTGTGTATGCGGGAACACGAAATTTTGTGTCATTCAAAATTGTTAAACTTTTGCCCGTTTGTACAAATTTTTATGAATAAATAAATAATATAAAAAAGTAATATAGGTTTACTTGGGTTTAATTGCATTCTGGGCCACGAGAAGGAATTTTACCCTGAAGTACTTGATACATGATCTAAATTTATATGATGTTAAAAATTTTATTTCTGTTTATTTTCAAATCATGCATAATTGCATATTCTTATCGTTGAGTACCTGACATTTTATGTATTGCTGTTTATTTTGTCACATTCTGTGAAGATTAGGGTTGTATATTAGACAGCACAATCGTTAAAGAAGAAGGAGATCACGTATAAAGAGCATGTAAACGCAATTAAAAGCCGAACATATAGAAATATAATCTCGCTTCGTACTGTATTTTATATAGGACAAAACGAAAAAGAAGTTAAAGGACGAATAAAGAGTATGTAAACGCATTTATAAACGGTGTGTATATATATATATATATATATATATATATATATATATATATATATATATATACATAAGAGTGTATTGTACCTGGTTTACTGCCATTAAAATCTCTATTGTCAATCAGTAAATGCGTAGTGTTACATATAAATATAAACAAATTTACCGTCGCTAAAATACAAGTTATTGTAGCTGAACATGGAATATGTTCAAAATATTTAGGTTTTCGGCTTGTATCTATTTGCGATTATTTGATTCCAAAATGTCTTCTCGTTGAGGTTTCAATAAAATAAATATCACATTTCGAATTGATTTTCGCAGAAGGTTTTTTCGCAGACATTAATTTTGTGTGTTTTTTTAAAATAGAGAAACCCAACTTACATATGCATTTTTACTACAAGTAATTTTACAGGGTACAAAATATAATTACTGAGTAATTGGAAACCGATTTGCCTTTTTAATTTCCATTTATTGCCAACAAATTTCCAAATGAGTAAAATACAGTAAAGTGTTTATAAATTAATGGAATACATATTTACTTAATACTCTGCCTACCTACAATATGCCTGATAACAGTTAACATAAAAAAATTACTTTAGAAATATTACTACAAATTAATTGAATGGTAAACTATAATTGATAAATAACACATAATATTTGAGTCAAAACTTGAAAAATTTATAAATAGGTTTTAAAGAGGCAAGTAAAATAATAAACCAAAATATGTATTGGCAATCATAAAACATAGCCAAGTTTACTCAATAACCTTCTGTTTGCATAAGTTTACACTTAATAACGAGCCAATCATAAAGCTTTCGTGCGTACCTCTCGGTTTATTCAGCTGTGAGTGAGTATTTCTAATGGAAAATACGTTTCCATTGTGACCTGAGGAAGATAGAGTGTATTATATCAATCCTACAGTTTAAATACCAAGATATATATTCATGGGATTAAGAGAAGTAAATTTTTGTGACAGAATAACAAAGCATATCCATTTAACTCTTTTGAAAACAATCTAAAAATTTAAAATAACAATTTTTTAAAACAATTATTATATTTCCTGGTCATATTTTGGGAAACATTTTATATTTACTTATAAAATAACAAGATTGTTTTGACGCATTTTTAGGTTTAACAGTCATCAATTAGGTATAAATATTCTTCACATACTATTTCCTCACTAAGCATTTATTATATTAGGAAATATTGAATGCGATATTACTGTAAGATACGAACACATAAGGTTACTGAGTTTATTAAAGAATATTCATATAAGCCTTTCATTTTACACCCATACAGAAGAGTAGTGAAAACATTTTGTGTCCATACGTTCAATAATTTCATTTCATAAGAACATAAAACCGGCTTTCGTAATTAGGAAGAGGTAAAATGTTTATTTTTAACTTTTTGCCGTTGATAATTCAGGTGTCAATACCTACTAAGCAAAGGGACAAAAACTATATTTTTTTGTTTAAATGAATACAACCCTAAAAAATTTCTTACACGCTTCTTAATAGGTCCTTTAAATTTTTTCTCTTACTAAGATGCTTTTTTATCTGGCGAAAAATCAAACTATATAATACAATTAATAAATTTAAAATATTTCAAAAGCAAGAGTATATAATAAAATATTTTAAATTTATTAATAATATATAAATATATCTTGAGAAATTAGAAAAAAACGTTTAATTGAAATAACAGTTACGTGTTAAGATTTGCAAAAGCAGAAAAAATTTTCGCAGTGTGAATAATTTTAATTGATGTCATTATATCAGAATTCAATAATTGCTATTATTATATTTATTAGAATTCCTAATTTTATGGTTATATTTTTCTAGGGTGTGGCTAATGATAAGCCTAGCTCGTTAGGCCCGGCGGTCTATTCTGAAGCGTCGAACTAGAGCTATATATACACTTGTAGTGGCAGGAGAAGGCACCATTGATCTTCTAGACATCATGAGTAACTTGTCGTACGTCTTACTTGCCATGTTTGTAGCGAATGTGGCTGTAAGTACTATTTGTATTCTGGTTTAGATTAACAGCAGTTCATAATTTAATTTTAATAAAAATAAATAGAATAATTTAAAGTTTTAAATAAAAATAGTTATGGGAATGCCAGTTTTTTAATTGAAATCAATTATATCTATTATATTTAAAAATATATATATATATAAAGTTATAAATATGTTAAAGATCAATAATAAACCTACACACACACACACACACACACACACACACACACACACACTCACTCACTCACTGCTAGGGGCACTTTAGAACTGATTCACTGATTTTGTAAAGTAAATTGAGTAAATTAAAAATTTACCTGTATAATTTTACTAACTTTTGTTTCCTTTGTTATTTATATAATTTACGTATTCATTTTTAAGTATATTTGACCAATTTTAATACCTTATTTTACCCTATTACTTCTATTTTAAACATTATAATATAACACGTCCTGTAGATATAGCCTATCTTTATACTAAATTAACGATGTAACAATTATTTAGCATATGTTTATACATCTCATTTCTTAAATAATTTTAGTGAAAATCAAATGAAATTATTTTATTCACTTTTTATCAGAATAGTATTATTTCTGCCACTTCTAAAGCCTTTTAAAATCTCAAGTTGCTTTCAAATTATTCTCCTCGTGGAAATGAGTCTTTCAATAAGGGCGACTTACCTTATTAGGGTAGTTTATACATTATTCAAATGTTTAATGAATAAAATCAAATAATTCCTTTATTCGATAAAAAAATATTTACTATTCAAAACAACCTTTTAATTTCAATTTCACCTAACAACTATCTTGTTCTAATGTCCTAATTTAGTTATAAAATACATTTCCAATATTTTTAACTGGTAATTATTTGATAAGACCTGTCTTAGTTTCAAATTTTCATTTATTGAGATCATACAAAATGCCCATAATGAAACACAAATAATTTTAGTTTAGCAAACATTTCAGATTTTTTGTTCTATTTGTATTATTAATTATACTTTTACTTCTAATACAGTTCTTCTTTATAACCTAAACTTTGTTTTAAATATATTTAAAATATTTTGTTAAAACATTAGTAACATTGCTTAGGCCTACTATATCAAATTGTGGTTTAACAGAAACACCCTAAACAGGACACAACAACTAATTTATATTGATTATTTTATTATTCATTTTGATCATGTTGGTACTGTTTACCAACGAAAAACTTTGAATAAAAATTAATAAAAAATGTTTTTTGAATTTGAATAGCCTCAGTGGTTTTTTATTACTATACAAAGAAAAATGTATAGGTATATATAAAATGGATATAAAATAATAAATATTCTTGTATTTGAATAACTTATGTTGTTTTAAATATATATATATATATATATATATATATATATATATATATATATATATATATACATATACACTTTCGTTCATGATGACCTAATTTTCCAAAAATACAAATTTACCTGATGATATATTTCTGAAGTAGTGATGAGTTGGAACGCACGTAAAAAGACATTACATTTGGGGCCGCTTTCACGTTTCGTCTATCATTAGTCTTTTGGAATGGTCCTATGTTACCAATCCAGGATAACCTGTTGCCATCCAGGTTGTTTTTAAGTCCGGTGAAGCGAACTGTTTACCTGATACATGGCACGTAAATGGGGACTTTACATTTCGGTTCATTTCAGGTTTCGTCCATCGTTAGTCCTTTGGGTTTGGTCCAATGTTTCCACTCCAGGATAAACTGCTGCCATCCAGGTTGTTCCTAACTCCGGTGAAACGATCTGTTTACCTGATACATGGCTACATGGCACGTAAATGGGGACATTACATTTCGGTTCATTTCAGGTTTCATCCATCTTTAGTCCTTTGGGTTTGGTCCAATGTTTCCACTCCAGGAAAAAACTGCTGCCATTAAGGTTGTTCCTAAGTCCGGTCTGTTTACCTGATACATGGCACGTAAATAGGGACATTACATTTCGGTTCATTTCAGGTTTCGTCCATCATTAGTCCTTTGGGTTTGGTCCAATGTTTCCATTCCAGGATAAACTGTTGCTATCCAGGTTGTTCCTAAGTCCGGTGAAGCGATCTGTTTACCTGATACATGGCACGTAAATGGGGACATTACATATTGGTTCATTTCAGGTTTCGTCCATCGTTAGTCGTTTGGGTTTGGTCCAATGTTTCCACTCCAGGATAAACTGTTGCTATCCAGGTTGCTCATATCTTTGGTGAAACGATCTGTTTACAGCTTACATGTCACGTAAATAGACATTATATTTCGTCAGCTTCTAGACGCCCATTGGATCCTCCGTTGGAATCCACTTTGTCTCTTACTTTGGTGAAAAGACCTGATTACCGCGTACATGGTATGTAACTTTGCTTTACATTTCATACATCCGTAATACTTAAGGTTAGGTCCTTCGTTGCAGCTGCGGAATCCCCTGTCGGCATTCACGTTATTCCTAACATGGGTAAGGAGATCTGCTAACCCAACACATGCCATCTACCCAACATTAAATTTGGTCCATTTCTAGTCCTTAGGGTTAGACCCTACGTAGGTGATCTATTATCATATGTTATATCACACACACACACACACACACACACACACACACACACACACACACACACACACACACACACACACACACACACACACACACACACACACACACACACACACACACACACACACACACACACACACACACACACACACACACACACACACACACACACACATATATATATATATATATATATATATATATAGTGTGGAAGATAAAAATGCTTCTGTACATTTGAAAGTAAGTATAATAGTACAAATTAGTAAACTTCAACTTATATTTATATTCTTTTATTGTTTTTAAAAATACTCTAGGTATTTTCTGGTTCAGCAATCTACTAATGTTTATTATATTGCTGTCCATCGTATCTCATTTTTCTGTGCAGTGATTTATAACTATTTTTACTCGTTAATAATTTAATAAATGAATTATTAATAATGTGAAAATCAGTTGCAAACAGTCACACCAGACCCAAAGGATGAAACAACTAGCAATTCTGAATATGGAGAGCCCGAATATTTGTCTTTGAAGCCATTGGTAAATATTGTACTTGGTTTAATTGCTATTGACTCTCTGTATGCCTGTGCGTATGTATGTGTGTGCGCGCGCGCGCGCGCGCGTGTGTGTGTGTGTGTGTGTGTGTGTGTGTGTGTGTGTTGCGTGTTTATGAATTTACTTTTATTTGGGTGTGTGTGTATTCTACTTCCAATATATCACAAAGCTCCTATGAAACAGTGTTTCCTAATTAAACATTGGTTTCGTTAATGAGAACATTTCTTTTGTTTCAGATGAGGAGAAACTTGTTCGAGAAAAAATTAAGGAGTATTATATTAAGTTCAATACGCAACATAAAGATATTCGTTTTTAGTTGCTTGGAAGGCACCTCTTCACTTACTAATAAGACAGTAAAAAACGTGCATAATATTTTTACGAAATCCAGTATTAATTTGAAAAAAATTGGTAGTTTTCAAGGCTTCACAAGCTATTAAATTGTCTGATATAAATTTTGTAAACGCTAAGAGACTAGCGAAACATTCGGCAATTAAAGTGGCTGGTTTGTTTAACAAAATTAACAATATTATAGAAACTTTTAGCGAACAGTCCTTAAAAGATCTCCAGAGATACTCTAATACTTCCTTGGAGAAAAGTAAAAGCTTCTTTAAAATTCTGATAAAAACTGTTAAGGATTTGACTAAAAAAATTAAGAATAAGGACTCAGTCAAGTTGAGTCTAAAGAGAATCGTTGTACTACGAGACTCCACTATCAAGATATTTACTGACTTTAGAAATGCAAACAGGAAGGACGTAGAACGCTTAGTAACAAATTGCAGAGCAGAAACCCAGATTGTCGAATTATACTGCGTAAGTCAGTTTAACGCAATATCACAGTTTCTTAGCCGCGGAAAAAAATTTTATAACTTCGTAAAAGGATTAAAAATTCAAGCCCTGAAGAAGTTTGAAAATTTAATTTTAAGGTTTCAGTCAGAGGTTACGAATGCTAAGAAGGCTATAAATAAAAGTGAAACCAAAACGAGTACTAAAATTAATAGCATTTATGGAAAAGATATATCACATGAGCCTGATGGCAAAAATATGTATTTCAGTAGCAAAGCTGAAGCATTTATAAAGGCTGTCAATAATGTTTTGTCAGTGAGTATCATCTTGTTTTATATTTTCAAAGAATTTCATTGTTTTTTTAATTGTGATTTTTGTTGTTTTACAGAACTATAAGTGTGAACGTATGTGCACTTACTAGTCTTTAAGTACTAGAAGAACTCACCATTTTTAATTTTTAAAAGAATTTCCGAAAACAACATATTTAGGCACAAATACATAAAGGTTAGAGTATCATAAACTCTTTTGTTTTGTTTTTTAGAATGATTCAAACATTCCCGATATTGTTTTACATTTTTTCTGGTCTTTGAAGTTTTACAGAACTGTAAGTGTGTACTTTTGTGTTCTTACTAGTCTTTAAGTACTAAAGGAACTCGCTATTTTTAATTTTACAAAGAATTTCCGAAAAAAACATATCTAGGCAAAAATACTTAAAGGTTGGAGTATCATAAATTCTTGTTTTTTGTTTTTTAGTCTGATTCAAAAATTCTTGATATCGTTTTACATTTTTTCTGTGATTCGAACATTATTCTTACCTATCATTACCATAAAGACAAAGCAACATAAGTTGATGGCGTATAAGATTAAACGTTCTTCAAAGTGAACTTGAAACAAAAACTAATTAATATTTCACTTTCAGATTATGCAATTGTTTAAAATAATAAATTGTTATAATATAATGTTACAGGAAGAAGAGGCAGACCAACGGAAATTTCATAGTGATAAAATGAAGGATATAAAAGCTTATATTCAAAAGGCCAAGAAGGAGAGACCTTAACAATCTATTACTATTTTTTGCTAAACCATATAACCAGTACACTAAATAGTATATCTGAGACCTATATATCTATTATACTATAATATATAACTATTTTATCTGATATCTGTGTATCCATTATACTAATTGTAATGTAGCCTATGCATCCATTATACTATGATAAATAACTATTTTATATGATATCTATGTATCAATTATACTAACTGCAATGTAGCCTATGCATCCATAATACTATGATAAATAACTATTTTATGATATCTATGTATCCATTATACTAACTGTAATGTAGCCTAAGCATCCATTATACTATAATATATAACTATGTTATATGATATCTATGTATCCATTATACTAACTGTAATGTAGCCTATGCATCCATAATACTATGATAAATAACTATTTTATGATATCTATGTATCCATTATACTAACTGTAATGTAGCCTATGCATCCATTATACTATAATATATAACTATGTTATATGATATCTATGTATCCATTATACTAACTGTAATGTAGCCTATGCATCCATTATACTATAATATATAACTATGTTATATGATATCTATGTATCCATTATACTAACTGTAATGTAGCCTATGCATCCATTATACTATAATATATAACTATGTTATATGATATCTATGTATCCATTATACTAACTGTAATGTAGCCTATGCATCCATTATACTATAATATATAACTATGTTATATGATATCTATGTATCCATTATACTAACTGTAATGTAGCCTATGCATCCATTATACTATAATATATAACTATGTTATATGATATCTATGTATCCATTATACTAACTGTAATGTAGCCTATGCATCCATTATACTATAATATATAACTATGTTATATGATATCTATGTATCCATTATACTAACTGTAATGTAGCCTATGCATCCATAATACTATGATAAATAACTATTTTATGATATCTATGTATCCATTATACTAACTGTAATGTAGCCTATGCATCCATTATACTATAATATATAACTATGTTATATGATATCTATGTATCCATTATACTAACTGTAATGTAGCCTAAGCATCCATTATACTATAATATATAACTATGTTATATGATATCTATGTATCCATTATACTAACTGTAATGTAGCCTATGCATCCATTATACTATGATAAATAACTATTTTATATGATATCTATGTATCCATTATACTAACTGTAATGTAGCCTATGCATCCATTATACTATGATAAATAACTATTTTATATGATATCTATGTATCCATTATACTAACTGTAATGTAGCCAAAGTATCCATTATAATTTAATAAATAACTATTATATCGAAATTCTATATATGCAGTATTTTATAATAAATAACCAAATTTTTCTGAAACCTATGTATCCATTATACTATAATAAATATATAGTAGGTATCTGAAAGTGTATTGAATGTCATTTTGTTCTATTTGCATTTCTTTGTGATTATGAGAATCCTTAAGTTTTTTTCGATGATGTTTCTATAAAATAATCACAATATTTTAGAATTGTGTTTGCCCTAAGTTTCATACTTCGCAAATGTTAATTGCTTGCATTAACAAGTACAACCTCATGTAGTTTTCCATGGTGTATTTCCAAGGTATCGCATATAGGATTGCATTTCATTGCTGTAATGAGATATCGAATATGCTATTTAATTTTTTTTTAATGGTAAATAAACTAACATAGACACATTTTACTGTAAGCAATCTTTTCATACTCTATAATCAAATTAATAACCACTCTCGGACCGATAGTGTTTTCTTCATCTCTTTATTTTGCATCTAAAATTTCATCGGTCTTATAGCGAATTATTTCTATTAAGACTACGTATGAAATAATTATATAAATAGGCCTACATCAAAATTATTTAAAAAAACAAGTTATTATTAGGATTCATAACGGTCGTATTTGAAGACAGTTCTTTTAGACGGATAATCTTGCCAAGCAGTTAGAATGTCCCAGTACATTAGCGCAACTAAATGGTTAATTCCTCAGTATGGAGGAAATAAGGATCCGTTTGTGGTACTTCCATTCCGTTTACAGTTATTGCGCTGATACAACCGAATGGAAGATCGATCACAAACAGTGCTAATATGGTTAATGCACTTTGAACGTCATTTTCTAACTTATCTTCTACTACAGCTTATAATAGATTATTCCAGACGTATAAACTGAAAGAAGAAGCAATACCTTTTACTGATGAATTGTCTGGATATTCTTTTTTGAACATTACGTTCTCTATTGGGTAACAGTAATCAGTTCTCTCGTCAACGAAAGATTCTGCATCAGGTCCTGATTCCATTGTTGGCGCTATGATGAAACCTCTATTACCATCACCAAAATAGGTCATACGTCGAATATACAATCGCTTATGCAATGTTTTCCCAAATCATGGTTACAAGCGACAGTAATTCCTTTTTTAAAACCAGGTAAAGACACAACCGATCCCACTAGCTATAATTATATATCAATTACAAGCGCTTTGTGATAACTACTAGAGAAAATGGTTAATCGACGTTTTGTCTGTTACATAGAAACCAACAAGCTAATTTGCAACGAACAGTGTGGTTTCAGGCAAAGCATCAGTTGACCATTTGCTTTTGTTAGAATCAGCTATTGAAAATACAGATTGACTGCATTATCTTGCGTGAAACACAAGTTCCTGTTTTCTGCGACCTCGAGGAGAGGAATTCTGAAAACCTTAAAATCATGGGTATACAGGGCAAAATCTTAGCAATCAGCGTTAAATTTCTGTCAATTAGGTCTTTTCGAATTCATATTCAAATAGTTACAAAAAGGAGGATTGTGTATCGCAGGTTAGTCATTACCATTATTTGCTATACTAATAACTCCATATTTACCATTACCATTAATGGTATAACTGGTAATGTACGGTTCACTGTTCCCTATTTGTAGATAAACTCTCTCTCTCTCTCTCTCTCCCTCTCTCTCTCTCTCTCTATGTCTCTCTCTCTCTCTTTATATATATATATATATATATATATATATATATATATATATATATATATATATAATTTTTTATATTACTAAAACTCGGAGGGCTCTTAACGATGTAGAACACTTAGCTGCAGCCTTTATACTCTCTTCCCATCCCTACCAGAGGACTAGCTTAGTGGATAACTACCTCTTTGCAGAAACCAAGTACCTACCTGATGCTAAAACTTCTGATATCCTCTGGTGTACAAAACTGCCAGTCTAACCACTTTCTCCTTTCACCTCTCAAAGCAGGGCACTCTTGCACGCAGGGGACCTAGATCCTCCAATTTTGTATTAAAGCCCTATCAGATTCCCATAGCCTGTGACCAGCACTACAGTAACTCTGAGTTAAGGTCTACTGAAGGAGAATAGTTCTTTGCCCCACAAGTCTCCCGCTATGCTATGATCTTCTTGCGCCCCTCCTGAGGCGGCATGTCGACTACCCTCAGCAACGGTCCTTGAGTTATACATCCTTCTTTTGCTAAGGCGTCAGTTCTCTCAATACCTATCCAGGCAGAATGTCCTGGAATCCAGGTTAGGTTGAACGAATTATACTTACTCCGCTCTGCTAGAGAAGCTATAGTCTCAGCCGCCAACCTAGAGCTGGTACTAGCCCTACCTAAAGCCTTCAGAGCGGTCTGACTGACCGAGCAAATCCAAATGGTTTTGCCCCTCTTGCCAGGCCCTATTATCTCCTCAGCACATAGTTTGATTGCAAGCACCTCCCCCTGGAAAACAGAGTTGTAGTCTTCCGGGCGATGACAAAATCTGTCTTGGTGT
>JBAIZL010000002.1:348201581-348336581 GCA_036971475.1 Prosapia bicincta
TTAGCACATCGCGCGATGAGTAATTTAGTTTTTTATGTAAATATTCTCCCGTGTTTCATTAAGGAATTGTAATCTTCACCTCCGAAAACAGGAAGATGATTATAGCTGACAAAGCTAGTTTCCATTGCCTTGGTAGAGAGAAGTTGTACATAATGCAGAAGTGAGTACAGTAGCTGATCTCCAGACCTCAAGATATTATTCCTATATCTTTATATTTCTAATCTAATTACTCTAATCCTATATATATATATATATATATATATATATATATATATATATAATGTATATAATAACCATTAAGGCGTGAGTGCCTTTTCAATTCGTTTTATTAGTTCGCACTCTCCTTATAATCCTCTTCAAATTATTAATTGTTAATAAAATACTTTTTATTTATCCACTGGAGTTTAAATACATTTTTTAAGATTGTAGTGGATGAGACCCGATGTTATTATAGATTTTCATATACATATTTAATTAGTTAAATACACTGAAATAATTAGAATTATATATGGGAGATAAACTTTTCACAAAACGAGCAAGGTATGCAATCAATCCGTTTCATTTAATAGGTGATAACAAATGGTTTTATAAAACAGCTGACTTTATGTTATACATTATGTGTTAGAACAGTTTTTTTAATGCATAGGTTATGTAGCTTTATTTATAATAATTTTAATTATTTATTAAAAGTGACTCAATTACAATTTATTTCTTAACCTAAGTAGAAAATGACTTTAATTTCCTTGTATACAATACACATTATTATACATTACTTGTTTCTTTGACGTTCTGTGATCGATAATCCAATGATTTTATTAATGTCTTTATTTATTTAAGCATAACGACCATATCATTTTAAAGATTCTCATATTTTCTCAGATACACCTTTCTTGTATAAATTGGGATCTATAACTTGATTGGGATCAAGTCCGAAGGACAACGTGAAGTTAGATTAATTTGATTGCTAAACTTGTACTTAACAAGAGGGGCAGCTCTATGCAAAAGTTATAATAAATTGAAATGCTGTATTAAATACTTTAACAAAAACGTTTTGCAATATCTATTACATTGTTTAAACCATATCTTCGTAATGCACTCGATGCGTTGGGACGACTTAATGGTAAAAATTTGCAACTTAAAGCCAGCTTTGTGACAAAGCCTTGAAAATGGAGCCATCTGTAGGACGCTTACACTCGCATTACAATCGGGATTTAGTGGCTCAGAAAAGGCCCATTGTAGGCGGGTTTGGGGCTTATTTTGTTAAATTAATTACAAACGTGCGGCCGAGTACGATTTGACGAATTTATAAATCGTCGAATTTGCTGCGTTCTTATTGGTCATTACAAAACCAGTTTTATTTGGTCGAAGAAAGCTTTTTAAAAATAACCAAAAGTAGTTATATTGTGTTGCCTACATTTTAAGGGTAATTTTATAAATATAAAAATCAAAGCTAATATTAACTCTTCGGTAATACTTAACAAGGCAGTAGCTCTTTCTGATTTCTTTCTAAACCAAACTTCAACGATATTTCTCTACCTTCGTAAAAATAGTAAACCTGTCTCTATGTCGTTGTAGATAAGAACAAGGTTAAACCTTGACTTGTGTGGAAAGTATTGTCATACATGTTGGTTAGGTAATGGGACCTGGAATCACACCGGTCCACAGCTCGGAGCTAGTCGTATGTGGTACGGTCGTAGAGACACTATTGGACGACTTAAACAGTACTTTGGACTGACGTAGAATACCAGGAAACTTGTCTATGTCGTTGTAGATAAGAACAAGGTTAAACCTTGACTTGTGTGGAAAGTATTGTCATACATGTTGGTTAGCTAATGCGACCTGGAATCACACCTGTCCACCGCTCGGGGAGCTTGTCGTATGTGGGACGGTCGTAGGGACAATATTGGACAACTTAAATAGTACTTTAGACTGACGTAGAATACCAGGAAACTTGTTGCAATATTAATTTAGTGTCCCATTCATACCTGCTTCCCCATATATCTCTGTTCTTATGAATCTAATATTGCAAAAAACTTATTAACGTAAAGAGTATTAAATTACATGATAGTATTTTCCGCACTAAACTTAAAATAAACACTTAAAATAAGTGATAACATAACTTTATAAATTAGCTGATTTTATATTATAGGTCGTGTAATAAAACAGCTGTTTTAACGCATAAGCTATATTACTTTATTTTTAATAATTGTAATTATTTATTAAAAATAACATAAATAAAATTTGTCTCTCTTTACTTAGGTACAAACTAACCTATACACATTTTGTTTATATTACTTTGTAATTTCTTTAGCAAAACAGAAGATATTCGTCTTTATTAAAAAATATCAGACTTGGGAAAACTGCAAAAATCCTTTTAATATCCTAAGATGAAGTCTGAGTAGAGTCAGTGCAGAAAGAAGTAAAATGAAATTGGGCAACTCACGAAGCTCCTTGAAACCAAGTGGAAATGATATGTCACTTGTGTGTATGCACGTACCTTCCTACATATAAGAGAGGATGCTTCGAATCCTGCGTAGAGGGTAGACGATCCTGTATAACAACGATAAAACAATCCTATATATCAATAAGACTGGGAACATAAGGACGGCATAGAATAGTAAAGTAAGTGCAAATTATTTCATTCCCTGAATTAAGTAGCTATGTTACGGCCATGAATTATAATACTCCCATTTATAGCTTTAATGCCGTATTGATGTACCTATAGCACTTCCCAGAAGTAGAATATAAGCTTCAATATACTATAGTAATGATCTGAAAAGAAGTAGCTAGAACAATACCCCAAAGTAGCTAGAATGCTCTCCGTGGTTAAAATAAATATTTCTAGAAGTATCTAGAATACGTCCAAAGATAACTGGAACGGCTAGAAGTAGCTAAAATACTGCTCTGAAGTAGCTAAAATACAGCCCTCACATAGTAACAATACGTGCTTTTAACTATGTAAAATTCTAAAACCAGAATAGCTGCATTACTTACCTAAAGTTGATGATAAATGCTCTGAAGTCCCTACAATACAACCCTGAAGCGACTAGAATGCCGCCTTTGATATGGAGAAATAGCCTAAGTGTTTAGAAGTATGTAGAAAAGTGAACAAAAAAAGCTATAATTCTGACATGATTTAGCTGGAATAATTACCCCAAATAGTTTTAATAGTTCCCTGAAACCTCTAAATTCCAGTGTTTAATTGGGAAAAAATTCATGTTTTAAAATATTCAGAAAGCTGCCTCAAAATAGCTAGAAGACCCTAATCATTAGCTAGAATAATGCTCTAAATTAAGTATGACAGTTTTATGAAGTAGATAGAGTACAGCCCTTAATTAGGAAATTTACTCTCCTTGAAGTATATAGAACCTAGTAAAAAATAGCTAGAACACTTACCCTAAGTAGATATAATACTTACCATAAGTAGCTCTAATACTGCTATGGAGTAGTTGCAATAAGGTTTTGACGAAGCTTAAAGCTTCCTTTCAAGCAGCAAGAATACCGACCTAAAGCGTTATTAATCAAACTTTTTCTAACACGCTAGGGGTTTTATAGTAGTTAATATAATATTCAATATTTTAGGTGAAAAATGTGCGGAAGAAATATGTTATAAATGATTTTAAATTCATTAAAAAAATAACATTCGACTTGACAATAATTATCCTACAATTACGAAATCACTTTAAAAACAAATCTTTCAATGTAATTAATATTAAAAGCTATATTTACTCTAGAACTGAGTAATTAAATTTACTCTAGAACTGGGTAAGTTGGAAACGAAACATTATGAAATAAAACCATAATAAGATACATTTATTTCTGTATTTGTTTCTGACATTTCCAATATATTTGTGCAATTTTTTTCAAGTGCTACAAAATATCAATATTTTATAATAATATATTCCTAAACAAGTTTACTAACAACGCTTTTTAATCTTTTTCATCGTTTCATGACGAGTGTTTTCGTCCAAAGCGAATCCTATTTTATCCTTCAACTTGTCTTCCTTCGCAGGTGTATTCTCCTGCGAGGAATCTTCCAATTTGTTATCAACTACTTCATCGACTGGCTCTCCATCCACGAATTCTTCTTCGGAATAGTCAACATTTTCTTCAGAAGTGCTCATTTTGTCGATATTTTCTGGGGCTTCTTGCTCAGCAACGAATTTTGCTTGAATAGGTTTTGAATTTGGGGCTCCGCGAGGAAATATGTTGCGCTTCGGTGGTTTTTTATTTTTAGTTTCGGTTTTCTCGTCCGCAGCTATTTTCCCCTTGGATGCTGCTTCGTCGTCTTCATCAACAAGTTTATTTTGTTCTACCTTAACCACGTTTCGTTTTCTAGAACCCGATTTCAAATCTCTGATGCTCCATTCGTTTTCTCTTTTCACTGGCTCTTCATCCACGAATTCTTCTTCGGAATAATGAAAATTTTCTTCAGAACTGCTCATTTTGTCGGTATTTTCTGGGGCTTTCTGCTCAGCAACTAGTTTTGCTTGAATAGGTTTTGAATTTGAGGCTCCGCGAGGAAATATGTTGCGCTTCAGTGGTTTTTTATTTTTAGTTTTGGTTTTCTCGTCCGCAGCTTTCCTTTCCTTGCGTGCTGCTTCATCGTCTTCTGCAACAGCTTCCTCTTCATCTATGTACGCATCTTCGTCTTCTGAATTTGCATCGGCTGGAATGTGGTTCACCAGTGCCTCTGCTCGTGGGCCTATGGGTGTCTTCACTTCTGACAAAACAATTTTCACGGGTCGTCGTTTCATCAACGTTAAACCGCCATCAACCTTCTTCTTGTTCATTTCTTCTTCAACCAAGCGTTGCTTTAGTTTACGGTACTTGTTCATCGGACCATCGAATCCGTCATCCTGAGTCTTCCTCTTGGTTCCGGTCATGGCCTTGTCATCGTGCACGTCTTGCAAGTTTGCGTTCGTGTCAGGTTCTATTTCGATGATGATCACCTCGGAAGACAATGGCACAACAAAGAGAGTCACCAGCCCCAGAACGGCTACAAAGTACAGTGTCTTGTTCATCTATAAAGTGGGGTTACAACAAACTAATTAAAATATCCCTTACACAGGTATATTATCGTTCACATTTTATATTTAAATTCCTTATATTAATATACTTATAAAGTATTTTCCTTTTTATATTTTGTAACAATTATGTATTTATAAGATATATTTTATTATAGAACTTGGATTTCTTATAATATAAACAAGGGCCATGTCTTATCCAGGATGTAATATTCAGACATTGTTATTTAAAAAACTTATAAACACAAATTTTCAATTAAAAAAATGTAATTAGTAATTACAATTATATTTTTTTTATAGATAAGCTTGCTTATAATTTTCGTGTAATTTTTGTTAGGGTGAATATATATATATATATATATATATATATATATATATATATATATATATATATATATATATATATATATAACGCAAAAAGGCTGTCTGTAATTAATAATAACCAAGAAAATATATTTATATATGATTTGTAATTATTATTACCGGGTCCCTGCTACGATCTTGATATTTTTATGGCAATTAAATCGGAAATATTTATTTTCATATAAACATATCGATTGCAACAAATGGTTTTTAGTTACTAAAAAGGCGTAAAAAGTTACATTAAATATTTAGTAAATCCAACAAGAAATATCTAGCGAATGATAAGAAAACAATTATTTTTAGCTGTAAATAACTCAACCAAACCATGTTTTGTGAATCTAGATTAAATTAAGATAATTCCGTTCACCTCAGATAAAATAAATATTTAATAAATATCATTTATAATGTACCTAAATTCTACAAATACGATATTACAAATACACAGCAAGCCTATATTTATATTTTTTTAAATTTTTAATACACACTAACTAAAACAAATCAACGGGAAATCCAATTTAGCAGGTTACATCTACAACGTGTTTAAAATTGACATTTTTCTTTAAATATTAATTTGTTTGTGCAATGCCCCGATCAATAGGAAAAAAGACAATTTGGTTAATTATTTTTTTACTAAATTGCCTTTGTAATAGAGGTATCGCTAGATTTTTCTTTTTAAAACTAATTTTTAAGTAATCAATTCGAATTACGTTTTATTGCCATAAAAAAAATATTAAGATTGCTAATAAAATAATTATTTGAATTTATTTCCTTGACTGTGACTATACAAAATGAACCAACATATTTTGTGATAAATAATTTATTGTTAACAATATACTAGATTTCACTTTCCTTTTAAGGTTCACAAATTATCTAGTTCGTAAATGGTAGAAACGATCCCTTTCATAATTTCAAGGGTTTTAGGTAGAGTAATGGAGGGGCAGCAAGGTAGCAATACGGTAGTCAGGTCGGTTACCAAGGGAGCAGGCGTTAAGTTTCCAATCAGCCTTTACTATTTGCGTTTACCTTCCAGTAAGTTAAATTGCTGAACCAACGCAAATATATGCGGAAATGTAAGGCTTTGAATAAAACAATTTTTTTTGTATTTGTCATGATATATATATATATATATATATATATATATATATATATATATATATATATATATATATTATATATATATCTATGTGTGTGTGTGTGTGTGTGTGTGTGTGTGTGTGTGTGTGTGTGTGTGTGTGTGTGTGTGTGTGTATGTGTGTGTGTGTGAGTGTGTGTGTGTGTGTGTGTGTGTACGCGCGCGCGCGTGTGTGTGTGTTAGTGTGTGAGTGTGTGTGTGTGTGTGTGTGTGTGTGTGTGTGGGTGTGTGTGTGTGTGTGTGTGTGTGTGTATGTGTGTGTAATATGTAATCTATACATGTTATACTTACACATACACATATACAGTGCAGTGTAATATAAATATATATATATTTGTTTGTTTATTTATTTTATGTACATAATGTTATCACTACAAAACATACCTTCGTTATACAATACTCATTTTAGTGTAGTTTTTTGCGAATACATTTCACAAACACCAAATAAATTATTTTATACCTGTTGATACACTGGGCTAGGTAATATTGATATTTTTATTGTAAGGAACACTGTGATGAATTTGTATTAAATGCACTTTTCAAACACAAAAATGTGATAAATAATCTAAGCACATTTCGGTTGTAAAGACTCATCCTCAAAAAAAAACCTATCAATAATAATGATGTTATTGAAGTAAGGAGTAATGTGTAAAGATGTTGTGAGATTGGGGACAGTGATGTTGCATTTTGTTGCCTCTGAGGATGATTGCTTTGGAACTGAAACGTTCATACGGTCCATAAAACAGTAGATGCATTTAGAGAGACATTGTATGTTATTTATAATAATACTGATATTTTAATACTTGGAAACATATACGTGTATATGAAGTGACTGCATATAATATTGTTATGCAATACTAGTAATGTGTCTACCATATGATCACTAAAAGACGTTGAATTTTAGGCTATGAATATGGAGTACAAAAGCCTTATACTAACGTTGTATTAGGAATCGACTAGAAATAAGTAGCAGTTGTATAAATATAGACATTAAACTATAAATTCTTGTATTGTCCGGGCTAGATTCTCGTTCAAGTACTTCTGCATGCTTGTTCAGTCCCCTTGTGATCACAGCCTGTAAATATTACCTAGAGAATATAGGGTGCTTGAAGGGTAGTACTCCACAATACCTTGAATGACGTAAGACTCATGTAAGGCACTATCTGTTCTTTCCCAAGCTATCTTATCTAAATACCAAGGAGTAATTGTTTCTAACTCCTCTCCTGTATGGTTATATTACGATTTTATCGATTTATTATGAAACATTGTTTGCGTTTACACTTAAAGTTACCATATGCGCCAAAATAAACAGTACTGAACCAGATGTACTATTTTATTTTAAAAACACATACAAGTGGAAGAAAGCTAAATCGAATATGATCAGATACAAACATGTTCTATAAGGCCTCCGTTCATTTTCAAGCAGCACTTCTACCTTCTTGAAGGCGTCGCATCATTATAACTATAGCTGATTCAGTATCAGAACTGTTAATTTTGACGCTTCAAATTTAAAATTCTATTTTTGTTAAATTTCCATACTTACTAATAATTTCAACGTTGGATTTGATTAAATACAAATAAATACAGTGCACTATTATAACATAATGTATTCCTATTTAATTTTGTTTAATAATAATAATAATTATTGTTTTTAACTTAGTTATATTGTTTTTTTATAATAAAACAACAAAAAAGTAAATGTATTTCTAAAAAAGGTTAGAATTCTGTAATGCATGAGTAATTACTGCATAAAAATATTTCAAATGTTACTGAAGTTCTTCAGTTGGACATTGAAAGCGCTTACCTTGTCGAGATAGCAGCCTAAGTAGAAGAACCGATATATCTGACACCTGCGAACAGAATGATCAACTCGGACACCGAAGCTATTGATGTGTGTATAATTAACAATTATGCGCTCTGATAAGGTAAAAGGCGCAAATCTTATCGCCCATTGTTCTACTTCTAAATAGTCAATTATCTTTCATTAGATGTTTATAAACAGATTGAACACAATAAAATTGCTGGGCTTTCATGCTGTTTAGATAACACTGGTATGCAACAAATTTGCTTCAAGAATGAAAACAACTGATTTTAGTCAATTGCGATGCCCTGAAGTCAGATCCGTTTTTAGTTTTTTTTTTCTATTACGTAAGGTGTTTACGTAATTTAAAAAAATGTATAATAATAATAATAATTTACACAATTACTGCACATATGGGTATCTATAATGGATTTAAACCTCTATATATGTTTGTTTGTTTACCGGAATATATTTTAACAATAAACAAGGATGTTATAATTCAATGTAATTATAAGTGATAATTTACAAAACTTACCTAGTGTTTATATCACACTTGAGACCTTTTGCCGTTTTGACATTCTTCTATGGCGGTCGGGGGTATTTCTCTAGGCACCAGCAGTAATCTGCCATCATTGTTTCATTCCAATTCCCCTGTTATCTTGTTTGAATGGTTTTAATGTCCTGGTAGAATCCTTCACCCTGTTCCACACTCACCGCACCCAGATTTTCGGGAAAATAGTCGATATGGCTATATAGAAAATGTACATTCACACTCATTTTACAGCCCAAGGCTTTGAAATATCCTAAACATTCCTCAACAATTTCCCTATAATTTTCGGATTTATTGTTTCCAAGAAAGTTTTCGGTTACCCCCTTAAACGCCAATCATGCTGAAGCTTCAAGTTCGTTAATCGAGAAAGTAAAAACACGGTCTCTCATGAGTTCTCGAATTTGGGGTCCATCAAAAACACCAGCTTTCAGTTTCGCGTCACTTTTATTTGGACATTTTGTTTGAAGGTACAAATGGATATTGCTTTCATTACTTAAGTCTATCACAAACTGCTTCATAAGTCCAAGTTTTATATGAAGGGGGGGCAACAGAACTTTCTCTCTAGAAATTAGGGGTTCAGACAGTACATTTTTTCTCCTGGTGCAAGATTCCTTCTTAGGGGCCAGTTTTTTCTTTCCCAGTGCTCAGATCGTTCTATGCTATCGCACTCACAGAGAAAACAGGGATACTTAGTGAAACCGGATTGTTGGCCAAGAAGTATCGTCAATACTTTAAAATTCCACTGTCCAGGAATGTTTACGATACTCAATTGTATCTAGCATCAGTTTAAGGTTATTATAAGTTTCTTCTAAATCAACAGAGTATGCAAGAGGAAATGAGGGGAGTAAATTTCCTTTATGAAGCAACACTCCTATAGGACTTCACAATGAACTATCTACAAAAAATCTCCAATCAGCAGGATTAAATTGAACACCAAGTACCATAAATAAAACTTCTATATTTTTGAAGTACCCTATACAAGTTTAACTTTTTTAGCAAAGTAAGGTATGAATTCCCTCTCTCTATGCCTGAACCATAAAAATGTTGTGCCAGGGGATAGTAAATTCTTTTCTTTTAATCGTGATCCTAAAAGTTCTGCAGTAATTTTGGGGAGGTTTAAGTCTCTGACTAAATCGTTGATCTTACTCTGTCGTTGGTTTGTTGAACTGTTAGGGCAAATGAGAAGACTCACCTGTTTCAAAAGTGGGATCAGGATTTGGCAATGGCTCAGATTCAGATTCGGAGGATTCTGTACTACCCATATTCTGAGGAGGAGTTTTGGTGAGCCCAGTCAGCAAGGCTAGATTGATAGTAGTTTCTAGGTTTCCAATATTACTCCTTGTTGCCCAAATCAGCAGATCGTCTGCTGCAGGACTTCCACGCCTGGGAGTGAATTGATGGTTGCTACATCATTATTCGTAATGTTAAAAAGTAGGCAGCTAGTTACGGCTCCTTGCGGAAGGCCTTGTCACTGGATTTTATAGCGGGATTTTGTGTTGTTATAATTTACTCTAATGAGTCTCTGAGAAAGGAAACTTTTGATACATCGCAACAGGTTTCCACTTACCCCACAGTTTATCAGTTTGTGCATGAACATTTTCTTCCAGACTAGGTCGTATGCTGTTTTGAAATCGACCAGAACTCTCGGTGTAGACATTTTATGGTAGAATCCGTCTTTAACGAGTTGGGTGAATTTTACAACGTGGTCTATTGTGCACATATTACTGCGGAAACCGGCTTGGGCTGAGTCTATGGTGCGGTGATTAACAAGGAAGGCGCTATGTCTTTGAACTACCATTCTTTCAGTGATTTTACAGCAGGAACTAGTCAGAGCAATAGGTCTGTAGCTCTCAAAGTTGTCGCTAGATTTGCCATACTTAGGGATGTGGCAGATTTCGGCCTTCTTCTATTGTGCAGATATGTGATTTTCCCATGTCAGTTTAAGGAGAGTGTTCTTGGTCTCATTTCCGAGATGATTTAGGAATTCGAGGAAGATCCCGTCCACTCCTGACGATTTCCGGGTTTTAGTACATTTGAGCGCGATTTCTAGCTCGTCCAGGGAGAAGGGGGCGCTAAGAATATAGTTGTCCAGCTTGGTGTGGCAAGATAGATGTGCCTTTTTCCAGAGGGTGCGTCTTACTCTTTTTGGCCCTGATATTCTGCTAATACCTGCATAGTGTGAGCAGAGAGCATTGGAAATTTCCTTGTCGGAAGTTAGTAGCTTGTCTTGGAATTGGAACACCCGCACTGAATCACTTAAAGAGAAAGGCTTGAAAAGATGTAGATTACTGAAACGCCTGTCCGGTACTAAATGGGGCGCCACTCAGGACGTCCTAGAAACAGCTTACAAAACCTAAATCAGAACGGTTATGAAGTACGGAAATGAAGTGCTAGTCACAGTCAGCGCAAGTAATACTACCAAACTTGACCGGGTCCAAAACACTGCCTTGAGAGTCATAACGGGTGGTGCGAAATCCTGTTCAACCGCGGCAATGGAAGCACAAGCTGGGATTGAACTCCTTGATGACAGAAGAGTAAAGACAACACTCAAATCCTGGGAAAGAATCAAACGAGTTCATCCATTCTGGGACACTAACAAAACTCCGACGTCGAGATTAAAAACTCAAACTACGCCTCTCAAGAAGGCTGAAGAACTCAATAAAGAACTGAACATCCCCGCAGGCACCTCAGAGACAATCTTCTCCATAACCCGCACGTTCACCCACCTTCCCCAGCAAAGTCTGTATCTTTCCAGACACACATCCCCAAAACACTCATCCCTTAAAGTGGAACTCAGATTGGCAGGTCATGAAACCATCAACATGCGTTACCCACCCTCCGACTGGCTGCACATTGACACTGACGGATCCTGTGATCCTGACACTGGCCGTACAGGAGCGGGCTACCATCCCCACTCTTTACAGGGTTCGCCGCAGTAGGTTTTCCCCTGAGCAACTATGACGGGGAATAGCGGCTGTATATGAAGCCACTCGAAAGCTAACTTCATTGAGAGATTACCGAAATGCTGTGTTCTTTGTTGACTCTCAATCTCCACCAACACTGCCACAAATTGCAAGCTAACTTTCAACTGTCGCGCTCTCTTAAGTGATCTCTCTGAAAGGGGTTGGGAACTTACTGTGCAGTGGATTCCAAGCCATGTTGGAATTCCAGGGAATGAAAAGGCGGACGAATTAGCGAAATAAGGCCTATCCCTCACTCAGCCAATGATGCCTCTGTCCCTGGCCTTCTCCAAGACAAGCGGTGAGGGCAAGAACATCTGCCAGGCACAGGTACGACACAGAAGGGAAGAGCTGGAAATCTATCGTCAAAGACAACCCACTTAACCGAATTCTGTCACGTCCAGTTGTGGTGTGGACGCCTTTCGAACTCTGACAGGACACGATTACCTCCCTGCCTATCTGACCAGAATAAGAGTACTCTCCTCCGCAGACTGTCAGCTCTGCACAGCCCCTGAAGCAATTTTGAACGCCCCACATCTATTCGAATACCAAGGACTGCGGGACGTCCGTGATGAAGCATATGGCTCAGACTTAGAGCATCTTGCCTCCCTCTATTGGACTGTGCGGCACCGAATGACTGAAATGCCAAGAGTGGGCGTTGGATAAAGTAAGTAAAGTATATTCTGAGGAGGTGATGGAATTGGCACTTGAACACTATGAGGAATTAGGATTATGGGGAAATTGGCTGATTTCAAATTAGGATATTTTACTGAATGTTTGTTTTTTGTATTTATGCCATGAATATTTGTCAAACAAAAGTGACAGTCCCTTACATGATCGTGAGGCTCGCGCCACACCATAGGAATACCGAAGGGTAATGATTTCCGTTTACCTTTCACCCACTGATTAATATTTGCACTACAAGTATTGTACACATAATGCGGTACCCATACCTTGTCCTGGTCACCAAGCTGAATACCAAAATGAGCCTGATAAGCATTCTTGTAAAATTTAGTAATATTTCTTCTTTGTTTTTTAAAGGTATAATTGCCACATGTATAACAGAAAGAACCCGCACTGTTAATACAACTACGGCGTCACATTGTAGGAAACACTAAACACTGTTCGCAAGAAAAGTGACAAGTGAAAATAAAGTTAAGACGAACTGAATGAAAACGAAAAATGTCCGCTCTTAATAAACACATAAGATGACTAAGTTCAACACAATGCGATGTCCTTTTACAACAAGTATAAAATGAAGACTAATTCAAAGAGATGGCGAGGGTGATTGTGTTTGTGGGTGTGTGTGTGATTGAGCGTGTGTTTGTGTGTGTGTGTGTGTGTGTGTGTGTGTGTGTGTGTGTTGCAACGGGCCCACCAACCTTAACGCTCACCCCCAACCGTTGACTAGCTCAACAGCGCAAGGCCGGCCACCACACGCCCGTTGCAGAGCAAGAATTTTGAAACGAGCCGCTCGCAGCCAAAGCCACGAACGCTGTCCAGTGCTCGCCAAAATCTGCCAGAGAACCAGTCACTGGACTTATAAAAGAAAAAACCTAACTTGCTGAGGATTTTACCCTTAACGGGTGAGTCATCCCGGGGAAGGAGTTCATTTGAAAGACATCTAATCGGCGAAATGACCATATCGCTTGTAGGAGAGTGTAAGAAACTTGTTTAAAAGAATACTCAGTTGGTTTGCAAGTTAGTTAAAAAATATTTATTTTTTAATTTTAAAATTTATGAATTTAAATTTGCATAGCACAGTATGCATCTTATTTGAACTTAAATTACCCTTTATGTTGTTTCTCACTAATGTTAAGAAACCATACTATTTGTTTATTCTATTTTAAATTAAAAATTTAATTAAGATTTTACAATTTTACTTTACTTACTATCGGAATGTAAAGAAGCGTAGAACTTTGCTCAATTTAACACTCAATCTTGTCTGTTAAAATATAACCCTTTCACACCTGAAGTTTTTGTTATTATCTTCAAATTAAATATCTCTTTTCCCTTAAGTGACTATTTAAAACCTTTGACTGCTTGTCCTAATTTTATTTCAATATCCCCGGTTATGTAACCTTGAAAATTTAATTGTCAATGTTTGTTTATATTTACCTAAATTTGTAATTAAAAGTTATTTGTTACATTCTACAAATTTTCGTCTTAACCCTTTTGTTTCTAGCAAAGCTTTACTCTCCAATACACTCCGACAGTTCCCTAACCTTTACATTATGTTCAACTAGTTAAAATCTCTAAACAAACAACTTATTTATGGCAACATTCTACATAGCCATGTAAGTGATAAAATTTTTCCTATATCTCTATCCCCTTTAATTTGCCTTTCAAAGTTAATTTCTACTTGCTTTTACAGGTAGAGTTTTAATCAATTTTACCAAAAAACCTAAAAATAATTTCATAAATTACATTATATTATATAAAAACCAATTATCAAGCACATACTGAAACAAAAATTACATATAAAAACATATAGATATATCTCCCACAAGATCTCCAAAATATTTACTGAACAACAAATCATAATTAATAAAAATTGGTAAAACATCTGCTGAATAAAATCAAACACTTTCCCAATTGAAATTACAATATTTAATACATATTTTAATTAAAATGTTTACTGAAACATAGTTAAAAACCCTTCTGACAGATCCTCAATCATTTACAAAAGAAATCTACACATTTACTAACATTTATTTAACCCTTTAAATAGAAAATATTTAACCCTTTTGTTACAATTAAATTAACCCTTTCTGCAAGAAAGTCGTACATAATAAAATTTACTAAAATTTACTGAAACATAGTTAAGAACTTTTCAGACAGATCCTTAATCATTTACAAAAGAAATCTACACATTTACTAAAATTTATTCAACCCTTTTAATAGAAAATATTTAACCCTTTGGTTACAATTAAATTAACCCTTTCTGCAAGAAAGTCGTACATACTGAAATTTACTAATATTTACTGAAAATTTATCAACGCAATTTCTGAAGGAAATTGATATTTACTAAATTTTGATTAACTTTTGCTGAATGGTTACTAACCCATTTGCATAAATTATGTAACTTATATTTTAACAAATTTGCAAAAATTTCATTTTTCTATTTAAGTTTCTTATATCACCAACATATTATTTTATATATATATAAATCATTAAATAAACAAAATACACTTATAATTTGTAAAAGAAAAAACTTATTTTAATATATTAGCTAGCCCCACTCACAATTTTAAAATATTTAGGCATTATTCATATTTTTCCAATGTACAAAATTCATCTATATATATAAAGCCTCCTTTTAAAACATCTCTTGTGTTACTTATTCCTTTTGTTGCACTCGTAAAATATTTAAATTCTACACGTATCAAAGTCATAACCCTTTATTTTTACTCAAACTTTAGTTTAATTTAATTTATTTAATCCATACATATATTTTTACCCCTTTCTAAATAAAATCAACAGTTTAATTTAAATAGCTTGAATTATTGGTATAACCCTTGTTTATTTAAACAAGAACAGTTTATGTTAATTGGTTTCACTTTTAAAAATTACATAATAACTCCTTCTGAATAAAACAACAATTCAGTTTAATTTAATTATATGAAATAACGCTCCTCTTTTTAGGAGTTCTTGAAAATAATGCATGACCTTCGAATCTGCTGTGGTAAACAACTACCTTTGTCAGCCATCTTGCATGCTTACCTTTAGCATATCATATTTAATTTATTACAACATATCTCTTATTTAATGTCCTTACACCCTCCTAAGATTTTGACCCTTTAAATAATTTAACCCCTTTATTTGAGTTGTTTACTATGAAACCTTAACCCTTTACAACATCTCTAACCTAAAATTTGTATTTCCTTTACTTTCATGAAATGCAACATATTTTCTGCTTTTATGGCAACGCCATCTTGTAACCCCCCTCTTTAATCAAAGCCACCAGTATTTATTTCCGAATTTCCAAGTTTACTGTTTATGGTTTTAAAATTTATTTAAATTGTATTATATTTTCCCATTAAAAATAATTTTTTAAATTATAATTTCTAATTTGCAAAGGGAACTCAAAGCAGATCTGACCTGAAATTTTTCCACAAAGCACAGCTTGCACATTTCTCCCTTTTTCTTCAATCCTCGCTTTGTTCTCCAGCGGGGTGGGGAGGTCCGGCTTGGCTGTTCAATCTAACCGATGCTGGAATACTTGGATGGTTTCCCACGAGTTGCCGCCATCTTTGGAAGTCACCTTTCCTTTGTGTTTTGGTCTACCTTATCTCCAGATCTGCTTGGCCCCTCCTTTGTCTCCCTCAATGGTCCTATCTTCTTTCTTTGATGCATTTAGCACATTTTAAATTTGAGACTCTTTACGAATAAAATTTTTAGCTTTAAACCCTTTTCTGACACTGTTCCTAACTGGGCATTTTATAACACATAAAAAAAAAAATTTAACTCGTTTACAAAGTTATTTTGAATTTTGTTTAATTAAGTTTGAATTTTATTATTATTTTTAAAACTCTTTGCTAGGTTAACACTGTTCACTTCGCCTTACCCTTTTGTAGTAAGGTTGACTTGTAATTAATTTTGAAACACACAAACTTCTGAAGACGCTCGCACATATCGATCGAATTGTTAGGGCTACCTCTTTCGGCTCGATCCTCGCCGAAAGGGCCCCCTTTTTAGAAACACAACGTCACGACATACCATCGAAACGAACTTTCCTTAGCCGTTCATAGTTTTTAAGCGGTTTACGGTAAAACACTACTGACCATTGTCTTTTACCGGAGCCACCCTCGACAATACGTCCGTTCACTTCAATAGTCTCGGTTTAGCTGCCGCGTCATGACGCTAAAGTTTTCTCCCACGGCGAGCATCCCTTCTCCAGTCTTCGTTCCCACAATGCTTCTCAAGCAATAAGGATCTTTATCGATTTCGTCATAATCGGCGCGCGCATCTCCTTTGTAATCTTCCAAACTGCTCGCCAAAATCAATACTTCAGATCGAAATCTAGCCTCTTTTTCGTTCTAGACGTATAACTCTTTATGGGTGCCTTTAATGCAGTTTTCTTTTTCTTGGCTTTTGATTTTTTTCATCTCGCTGTATCTTTGGAAATGTTGATGGTAGTTCTAGGTCAATTTTGACAATTTTCCCTTTGCAAATGACTTTACTTTAAAGTTTCTAATCCCTCTTACGGTGGCTTGGTTTGTTTTATATACAAAAATTTTAACTCTTCGTGTTTTAAATTTTTTCTCTTTGCGGTATGTATTCCCACAGAATACAGCCCGCCGCAGTGTGTGTGCTGTTAGCTACTCACTTCGTTAGACCTCAATTCCAATTGGTGCACCCCTACTCTCGACTCCTCGCGTTTAGGAAATTCATAATTTTAAACTTTTAAAAATAAAGTCTGGCTGTGTATTCATTTACACTTGTTACATTTATTTTCTTTTCCCAACTTGTTGCTTAACTTTTCGCAATTTTTGAGGGCCTGGATAAAAGTATATAAAGAGGAACTCAAGATTTGGCCAAACAGTACTATTTAGGTTTCGAAAATGGAGTCATTCCGAAACGCGTCAACATAGGAAAATATTGTAATGTTAGGAAAGGCAGAAAAATGTACCCGTATATATATTATTTACTATTGGAAAGTATGATTGACAATCTATTATTAAAGGGAGACAGAATAAGAGCCGGGTGGAGTTAGGAGTGCCTCGTATTTAGTTGCAGGTGAGGAGTAGATAGTTTAAAGTGAAACCTAGCCCTGGTTTTATGTCTCTAGGGTGGAGAGGAAGAGGGGTGTGTTACTACTGGACGTCCTGCACCGGGTGCATCGTTCTAGATACTCTGTCGGATATGTATGCTCAGCATAATTTTCAACTGCATCTGTGTCATGGAGGTGACCTGTAACATTATGTAGACGTGATGCCAAGGAAAACGGAATGTAGTGTGCGCATGTGTGATAACAATTAGTTTGAAAATATCAACAAATTTACAAATATACCTCAGTACATTTTTAAGAATCACAGAATCTAGTCAGATCCTCTTGTGTTGATTATGTTGCCAAACCAACTCCTCTGACTCGATGACTTGTGCCAACTCGAAACTGTAAAAACGCAGTTTTATAACATTACATATAATAATCTTTACAACACAACAAAAGCATTGAACTGTATTTTTTACTATTATTATACAAAATTTAGCTTCAAGCAGTTTAGTTCGGATCAAATGGAAAAAAGAAAATGTTTACATCGTGGCCTTGCTGAGATCATTTATTTGTAAGATATCGGAAAGTAAGAGAAAAAAGAAGTCGAATACAGTATAACATAACTTTCAAAAGTCTTCAGTATTTCCATTACTTATTTGGTTGCATATTATAAAGCCCTATAGAAAGACTTCCCTATTACAGACCGTAACACATCCGTAACTCGGGCTAGTGATGTAATTGTACATCTTGAATACGCAAACTAACATATTTATAAATATGTAGTTCAATTTTATCAAGCCTTAGTAAATAAACCTAATTAAGTTTTAATTAAGTAATCAAGAAATAGCCTTCATTTAAACTAATGTTATTATATATTACAAAAATAAATTATTGTTTTAAATGTAACGATGTAAACAATTTAAAAAAACATACATGGCTCTGAATATATAGGCATACATGAGATAAATAAAGGTTTTAATAATAGTTTTTCAATTAGCCTTGACGCTAATGGAAATGTTGAAATAGGTTTATAATGGATTTATTGGAAAAACCATAATGCCAATAATTCAAACATGCTTCGCTGTCTGTATGCTGCATTAGTGGTCATGTGAACTCTATTACATGGCTAGGAAGTAATAATTCTACATGGAAATTGAAATCAACTACCATTTAAACACTCTTTACCTACGGGAATCAAGGGTTATACCAGCAAATTTCTGATACTTTACACAAACAAAAAGAAGGTGGTTTACAAGATTAGGTTTTCTACAAGAAAAATTATTCTACATAAAAAGGAATTTACAAAAACATGTAATATACAACAAAACGTAATCTACAAGAAAAAGTAATCTAAAATAAAAAGCAATCTACAAGTAAGTGTTGTCTACAAAGATAAGTTTAATTACAAGAAAAAGTAATCCAAAAGAAACTGTTATCTACAACAAAAGGTTATCTACAAGAAAAAGTAAACCACAAGAAAGTGTTGTCTACAAGATTAGGTTATCTACAGGAAAAAGTAATTTAATATGAATACAGTTTTTACAAATATTATTTAATTAATTAAATATAATTATTTAATTCTAATAAATCATTTCGCGTTCTGTTTTATTACTTAGTATAATGATTCCGTCATACGTCTATACATATTTATATTAGTTGTAATTACTTAACTAAAAGTGACTAATTTAGCGTTATCTTTGTTGACCTAAGTTACTTACTTACTAGCCAACACCCACTCTTGGCTGTTGGGCCATTTGGTGGCGCGCTGATCAGTAGAGGCGAGAAATCTCTTCTTCCTTCGTGTCGTTCAGGAGTCTATGGTCCAGAGCTGTACATGACTGGAGGTGCTCAGCTGTCATGTCCTCCCTGCTGTCACAAAGGATGCACCTGGGAGACGAGAAGTCGTGCATTTTGTATAGGTGTGCAGCTAGGTAGACGTGTCCAGTTGTGAGTCTAAAAAGTGCAACCCCGTCCCGTCGGGGTAACATGTTGTTAATTGGCCCGTTTTCGACAAGAGTAGCCCAACGTTTATTAAGAGATGCTTTCCTTAAGTAGGCTTGAGTGCTCTTCTTTATTGCCGCATTTATTTGTATTTTTATGGAGGGGAGCGAAGTTGCTACGCTCGGCTGTGGGAGCGTTGTTCCTTTTTTTGCCAATGAGTCGGCTAATTCATTACCTCTTATATCCACGTGGCTGGGGATCCATTGTAATTCAATTTTCCATCTCCTATTCATTAGTTTTGACAAATTTTGACGACAGGCTAGAGTGGATCTGCAACCGGTTTTCTTGTTATTTGTTACGGCCATTATTGCAGCCATTGAGGCTACAAGAAAGACTGCATGTGCCGGTGTCTTTATTTTCTTCATTTCGTTTGATGCGGCTAGTATGGCGGTTATTTCACCGTCAAAGTTACTTTGGTTGTTACCAACTGCTAGCGATCCTACGAAAAGATTACAGTAATAACCAGCTCCAGTCTGTTCTTTGTCTGGGAGGCACGATCCATCGGTATATACATGTAGCCACTGTGTCTCTGGATAGACTGTATTGATGGTTCTGAGGGCTGCAGCCTTTAGTTCTAGTAGATTACAATCTTTCTTTGGGATATTGTGGTCAAGAAGATTTAGGATTCAATTGGGCAGTGAATTGAACACTTCATGTGTCCCGATATCTGTTGTATGAGTGGCAATGTTGATGTTGTATTTCTTAATCAACTCTTTATATGTAGTTATCGGAGTTTTTTGTGTTTTAGCTTCGTTGTGGCTTCTTTAAAGTTTGCCCATCGATTGCTGTACGTCCTTTTGTTTCTCTCCCAAAACCCGAGGCTGAGTTTGTCTCTTCTAAACTGCATTAGCTCTGTTTCCAACAGGCAACTCCATTGCTGCTATCGGGGTCGATTTTGGTGCACCAGTGATGACTCGGAGAACTGCATTTTGGCTTCTATCCAAGATTTGGGATGTGGTGTTTGACGCTGTGATTGTTTCTTCAGCTCCGTACTCGAGTATGGGGCGTATATATGTTTTGTACGCTGTGTTCAGTACATCCTGATTTGCTCCCCATGTTGTGGCAGTTAGGCGTTTTAGCAGTCTTGCTCTTTTAATGGCTCTGTTGGCGCTTTCTTTGATATGTGGTTTCCAGGTCATTTTGGAATTTATTGAAAATCCCAGGTATTTGCAGATATTGCTCTCCATGAGTTCGCTAATCCCGTATCGCAGAGAGATTTCAAGTTGCCTTGTTGAGAGTGTAAAAAGTTGATAAATTGATTTATTCGCATTCACACACATCGCGTTAGTCTCCGTTCAAAGCAGCAGGTTAGACAGTGCCTTGTTTATGCTTCTTCTAGTGATTTGATGTTGCTACCACTAGTCCAGAGAATTAGATCATCTGCATAGAGTAGGCCTTGTACTTCAGGCACTGCTCGAACTGCCGTCAGTACGTCATTGATCATCAAATTAAAGAGTATGCAACTGATTACGGCTCCTTGTTCCAATTCTTGTCTTTGTAAATGATATTTGGACAGTCCTCCTGTATATCTTACTCTAATAAGTTGTTGCGACAGAAAGGATTTGATCCACTTCTATAAATTGTCCCTAACTCCACTTTGGGCTAGCTTGTGTATGAGCATTTCTCTCCAAACGGTGTCGTAGGCATTTTTTAGGTCTATTAGTACAGACAGGGTGGACATATTTCTTTGGAAGCCGTCTTTGACACACTGTGAGAAGTATACTTCTTGATCCATTGTACTTCGTCTCGGTCTGAATCCTGCTTGGTCATCGTCGATGGTGTTGTGTAAATCGAAGAATTGGCTCAGTCGGCGGGCAACCATTCTTTCCATTACTTTACTGCATTCACTCGTTAGAGCAACTGGTCTGTAGCTTCCTGCTTCGCTGATAGGATTGCCCTTCTTATGAATTGGCAATATTTCACCTTTTCGCCATTGATGAGGTACATGGCTAGCCCAGGATAGGTTCACTATCTCCAAGAGGAGCAATGTTGCCCTTTGGCCCAAGTTAAAAAGGAATTCCGAGAAAATGCGATCCACAGCTGGAGATTTCCCTATTTTTGTTGCCTGGAGTGCTTGTTCCAACTCGGCCAACGTGAAATCATCTGAGCATATTCTGCTGTCTTCTCTAGTTGGGCATGAGCTTTTGGGCTGCTTTAACAGCTTTTTGTATGCACTTTTAGGCTAGTTTACACGACTAATGTTCGCATAGTGATTACACAGTAGGTTAGCGATATCTCGTGGTTCTGTATAGCATCTTGTTCCTTCCATGAACGGTTCTTGCTCTGCAAGCGGTGAGTCACTATTGAGTCGCGATATAAATTTGTGTGCTTTTGCCCCATCCCTCCGAAAGTCAAGGGTGCCTAGGAATTTTCGGAAGGATTCTCTTTTAGACTGTTTTTTTTATATTTCTTTTTGAAGTTGTGCTTGTGCCCTGCGCAGGGTTACAGTTATGTAACCGGTTACAGTTGTGTAACCTTACTTTCATTTTAAGGGTAGTACGCACTGAGACTCTTCGTTTGGACTCTTTGTCGCAGACGCTCGGATTCATGTTGCAGACTCTTTGCCCCGCAACATTGTCGCCCTGGAAATCGTGTACGCATCTAGTTTGAATCTGAGCAATGTCGAACGAGGTCGCGCTTTCGGGAATGGCTTTAGCATTTTATTACATAGCTCTGCGTAGTACAAAAAAAATGCTACTAAAAAAAGCCACCGCTTTGGTGGATCCGTGATTTCTTCAAGGATCGGAATAACCATGGGTACGATCTTCTTGACACACTGAGATTGGAGGATGAAATGGGTTTTCGCAATTTCGTTCGTATGAGTCCAGTCGATTTTGAATGTCTCCTGAAAATGGTTGGACCAAGTATTTCGAAAACGAAAAACCTATTTTAGGGAGCCAGTTTCTGCAATCAACAGGTTTGCAGTCATTCTCCGGTTCCTTGCAAGTGGGGATTCATATACAAGCCACATGTATACTTTCAAAATTTCGAAGCAGATTATATCCGAGTTTGTTCCTGAAGTCTGCACAGCCTCGAGCATTGCGTTGAGATCGTATATAAAGGTAAGTTGTTTTTTTTTTGTATGGAGTAAGAATATGGTCATTTATTGTTCAATTTGCAATAAAATAATGAAATATTATTTTCTAAGTAAATATTTATTGCTTAATTTACATTTAAAAAAAGAAATATTATTTTTAAGTACTTGCATTGAAAAATCAATTTCCATATAAATAAAAGAAATATTAGGTAATAATTTATTGCTCACTGTACCTACATATTTGAAAAAAATAGGAGATAAAAACTAAGTTTACATTGTCATGTAATTCTGTACGTATGAGGACAATGAATTTGTGGTATCACTCCCATTCGGTGAAGGAACTGCAGTATTAAGGCCATCAGAGTTGGATGTGGTGGAGTGAGAAGGGGTAGAGGGGAATGATTGTGAACTGTCAGCGTATACACCGTTTTGTAAATTAAAAATAATGTGAGTTATTTGCTGTTTTGCTAGATTAACTTCGTATTGCGGTCTGTTGGCAGTTCGCAAAGAATCACATACGAAATCAGCAAAAATTGTATAACTATCCCTTTTTCGCTACCACCGCAGTCATCGATTTAATACATTGCAATGCCTCGGCATTAAGATAATCAGGAGATTACAGATAAGGGATAACACTCAAGATAAATGCGCAAGAACAGTGGGATTCGCGTATGCACTGAGTCAATGTTTCGCGATATTGTGTTAAGAATCTCATTCCGGTTGGGATTCAAAAAATACTAAAACGCAACCCACGAGATGCAAGATGCATTGTCGCAGAGCGTCCCAGGTGCAAGAAAATGAATCTGAGACGCAGCACGGCGACAAAGAGTCCGAACAATGAATCCCAGCGCGTACTAGGCTTTAGTTGTAAGTTAGAGTTTGTAGTAGCAACTCTCACTGATGATGATGACTTTGTCATTGAAAAGCGTATGAGTCAATAAATGATGAATTGGTGAGTTTTGCGTATGTTTTTATTTGTTTTAACATAACCTCCCAAGGTAAGCTCAAAGAATAGTTGTGTTTATTTATTTGATTTTTCTGATTCGTGAAAATAATAAAAACTATCAGAAATATATTTTTAATAATTTAAATTTTTCAACGTCCATTCAGCCAATAAATGAAACTGCCATCTCCTTCCATCTCCTCACATTAAATTTTACAAAAGAGAATATTAAAATATAAAGCGTAATTCAAGGCTAATTCACTTTATCTATATACGTTATTATTAACTTATATTATAAAAGTCATTTCAGTGGGAAGTACTAAAGTGATTCATTAGTTTCACAAGTAAGAACATTAGTAGATATGAGTACACTTGGGCAAAACTATCCATAACTGGCCCTGTACGTCACCGGTGAGTATAGGGGTGGTTTTGGATGATGGTGGAGGTCGTTGCGGCCTTGATCGTAGACTCTGGGGGTGGGTTTGACTACGTTTAGAGGGGTAGGGGGTAGTTTTTGGAAAAAAATATATTCTAACCAACTAACCTAAGCTAGCCAAATTGCATCTAACCTAACCTACCCCTAGGTGCAGGGGTGTCCTCAGCTACGTTCAGGACCTTCCCCGGGGGTAGGTCCGGGGGTAGAATCGGGGCTGGGGGTGGTTTTCGAAATAAATTTGGAAAAACGTGTCTTGACTGATAGGGTGTGTCTAGAGTGTATTATCGCAATGTTTGGGGGTGGTTTCACCAATGGGTAGTTTTTAAATAAAATATGAAATTGCCAAAAATTGATCGTTTGGATCAAATGACTGTATGGGATATGTTTAAAGTCCATTTTGGCTAGATGTGGGGGTGGGTTCAACCGGGGGTAGTTTTCAGACTGCCAAAATTGATCGGGGTCCTAGGTAAAAGTCACCCAGGAGTCGTGCTCGAGGTAAAGCCATCTCGAGGCCGGTCCTTAAGTAAAGCCGCTTAGGTAAAGTAACCCAGGAACAGCTCCGTTGGTGGGGGTAACTTTTGGAAAGATTTAATGGTTATCTGATGACGTATCCGCGCTCGAGTGAATCTAGGCAAGTAGTAGGCTCACCCTAACTATAGTGGTCTACCCCTAAATGTTTTGGGTGATGAGGGGCCCGGGGTATATGATTGCCAGACTCAAAGTTTGTCTATGCTACTAAATTAATAAACAATGCAACAAGGCCTTATCGCTCGAGGGAATACGCGTGACCTACATAACCGGAGACCGTGTGCTGGTCATGTGCAAACCTGCAGGGATAAAACATTATCTTGGAGGTAGAGCCACCCAAACCTCAGGTATAGCATCCCTGCAGCCGTTGACCAGGTAAAGCTACCATGGACCCTGGAGTCGTGCTCGAGGTAAAGTCACCTAGGAGCCAGGCCTTAGGTAAAGCTACCACTGAGGCAGACCTTAGGTAGAGCCACCCAGGTGTCAGACCTTCGGTAAAGTCACCCTGGAGTCGTGCTTGAGGTAAAGCCACCCAGGAGCCGGAACTCAGGTAAAGCCAATCCGAAGCCATGCCTTAGGTAAAGTAACCCCTGGAACCAGGCCTTAGGTAAAGCTACCACGGAGTCGGGGCCTAGGTAAAGCTACCATGGAGTTAGACCTTAGGTAAAGCTAACACGGAGCAAGGCCTCAGGTAAAAGCCATCCCGAAGCCTGCCCATAGGTAAAGTAACCCTGGATTCAGGCATTAAGTGGGGGGGTGGTTATCAAATAATATATGAAATTACCAAAAAATGATCGGTTAGATCAAACGACCAACGTTCCAATTAAAAGCTAATTTTAACCGACCAACAATTATACATAGAGGTCAAATAGTCAACAAGCTGAGTCGACCAATCACAACGCAGGGGCCCGGTAGGTCCACGCAATACAACGCAAACGGTCGCTGTAAGACGTGAAGGCTTATATACCGTGTTAAACCAATATATATATATATGATAGCCCACATAATGTGTTAAACAAATATGCATGTAAACCTGCATACATACTATGCTAAGCCGACTTACATGAATCCCTAAATGTGCCTACTATGTCGGTAAACCACTGGCCAGAGCCTATATGATCTGAGCCTGACACACATTTACACCTCGTCTATCAGGTAGAACCTCAGGCAGGCAACCGTATAATATGGGGAGTACTATATGGTATAGCTACCATTGCATACCACCATAGCTGTGTAAAGGCGGCTACCAATGCATAACCTATCACGCCCACATAGATGACGGTCAACAAATATTAAAATATAATTAAAAAAAGTCACGCAACCTATATCCGATGAATGGCTTGACTAAGGGTAACACACAGTATCCGATGCATAGCTTGACTATAGGTTAACAAATAGTATCCGATGAGAAGCTTGAATACAAAGTAACACATAGGTTATCCATTGCATGACTTGGCTAATGTTCATCATATAGCACCCGTTGTATAGCTTGACTATGGGCTAACACATAGCATCTGATGAGTGGCGTGATATAAGGTAACACATAGTATCCGATGCACAACTTAGGACCGAATATGACGTCATCCAGGGCGGAGAACAAGATGGCGGCAATGTTGATACCGAGTTCAAATGGGCTATGGTGGCTATGGCCAATGTAGGCTAGATCAAATAACCAACGTTTCAACTAAACTACTGTCTTACGATAAGTTTAACCGACCAACATACGCGAAGTTCAAACGAACAACATTTACACCAAGTTCAAATAGGCTACGGCTGGTGAAGGCTAGCTCAACGTTTCAGCTAATCAACGTTGAAAAACTTACGCTAATCAACCAACATCTGCACCGAGGTCAAATGGGTTATGGTTAGTGAAGGCACTGGCAAAAGCCTTAGGCCTTAGACATAATTATAGCTATCAACGCATACCAAAATAGCTATGCAGAAACCGTCAAGGCCTTTATGATCGGGGCTTTACATATATTGTTTAGGTATGTTGTATCAGTTACAACATACTGACTAAGACGAGTACCTCCATCAAATCTTAGGTAAAGCTACCTTGGAGTCAGCCCTTAGGTAAAGTCATCTTGGAGTCAGGTTTTAGGTAAAGTCACCCGAAGTAAGGTCTTAGGTAAAGCTACCTTGGAGTTACCCCTAGGTAAAGCAACCCCTGAGTCAAGCCATAGGTAAAGCCAGCCTGGAGTGGTAAAACAGCTATCAATGCATACCCAATCTCAATAGTACACATCCTGTATTACACCATTATGTGCGTTACTCTACATCCTGTATTAAGCCAATAAGCGTGTAAACCTACATTCCTCCTGTAATAATCCAATATGTATGTTACCCTACATAGGCCTACACCTTGTATTAGGTCAATATGCACGGTACCCTACATTAGCCTACAGATTATGTTAAGCCAATATGCACGTAAACCTGTATTAAGTATATATGGGTGTTAACCTCCATATTCCTACATATTGTGTTAGGTCGATATACCTGTAAATCTACACACATCCTGTATTAACCCAATATGCATGATACGGTATATAGGCCTACATATTGTGTTAAGTTAATAAAGAGTGTTATTACGTTTCATTGCAGGTGTAGATAAGTTCACACACAGAGCTCGACAAATAAATGCTTGTTTAAAACCTTTACAGTAATATTCTTAATCGCCAGCACCCGACCGCGATAGCACACTCTGAATTTATCAGCATAACCGCAGCAAATGACGTCAAACAAAATGTCGGTCAAGATGGCGTCCTGACCATTGGTAAGTCATTTGTATAGGATTAACTGTTGCCTGTATAGGTGTGCCACCATACTTACTTTAACATTATTCTATCTGCAGGACAATCACAGGCAAAACCTTAGGGCAGTCACATACTTGTGCCTATGAACATGTTCTGGCGTTATTCATTACAGAATTTATCTTTTACCCCTTAGGTGGAGTATCGTCTCTTTCCAACTACAAGGTAATTCAAGGTCAAGGATATACAGTAAAGACTTAGGCCTGTTACATACTTGTGCCATGTCGTATGATCATGTTCTGACCCTAGACATGTGCTTCTCATTTCAAACAAGATTATCGCATCTGCCCATCTACAAGGCATACTATGATAAAGAAGAGGATCATCAGGGTCTCTAGCATGTCTAAGGTAGCCCTTCCAATGTACTCTGGTACGGAAGAGGATCATCACGCCATCTGCCATGTACAAAGATATTGTGATGAGTTAGTTAGTGACCCCTCAGTTAGCCTGTGTGATAGGCTAAGCATTGGTAGCGCTATTTACTTAGCTAATGTGACGAGTTATGTGTTGGTAACTGTGATAAGTAATGCATTGGTAGCCGTCCATACCTTGCTGTTGTCGTAGTTCATGCAATGGTAGGTTTTCCTTACGGAGCTATTGTCTTAGCCTTGATATAGATCTTACGTAGGTATTATCTTGGGTCATGGATCGGTAACAGTTTTTACGTAGCTATTGTGATAGTGGTAGCTGTCTTTACGAGGCTAGTGTGATGGTTCATTATTTTGTAGCAGTCATTACTGAGTTAGGTTATGCATCTTTAGCTGTCTTTACATAGCTATTATGATAGGGTATGTATTGGTTGTTATCTTTTCGTAGGTATTTTAATGGGGTAGGCATTGTTAGCTGCCTTTACGCAGTTATTGTGAAAGGTTATGCAATGGTAGCGGTTTTTAAATAAGTCTTGTGATAGGTTATACACTATTAGCCGTCTGTACGTAGCTGTTATGGTAGGGTGACAATCGGTAGCTCTTTTAACGTAACTATTGTGATATAGTATGGTTTGGGTGCTGTCTTTACGAAGATATCGCTTAAGGTCTTAAATTGATACAGGGCTTTACGTAACTATTGTCTTAGTTTATGAGTCGGTAACAGTTTTGCCATAGCTATTGTGGTAGAATATAAATTGGTAGCTGTTTTACAGAGATAGTGTCTAAAGTCACGGTTTGATGGGGGTGTTTACGTAACTATTGCCATAGAGTTTGTATTGGTAGCTGTCTTTACACATCTATAGTGATAGGTTATGCATTGGTAGCTATCTTTATGGAGATATTGTGTAAGATTATGGATTGGTAGCTGTCTTTACAAGGCTAGTGTGATTGTGTATGCAATAGTAGCTGCCTTTATGTAGCTGTAGCTATTGTTAAGGGCTGACTCCGAGATAGCTTTACCTAAGGTCTGATTCCAGAGAGGATTTACCTGAGACCCGGCCTCAAGCATAACTTTACCTAAGGCCCGACTCGGGGCTAGCTTTACCTATGGCTTGACTCAGGAGTTGCTTTACCTAGGGTAACTCCAAGTTAGCTTTACCTACGACCTGACTCTACGGTGTCTTTACCTAAAACCTGACTCCAAGGCAGCTATACCTATGATTTAATGGAGGTACCCGTCTTAGTCAGTATGTTGTAACTGATACAACATACCTAAACAATATATCATAAAGGCCTTGACGGTGTCTGCATAGCTATTTTGGTATGCGTTGATAGCTATAATTATGTCTAAGGCCTAAGGCTTTTGCCAGTGCCTTCACTAACCATAACCCATTTGACCTCGGTGCAGATGTTGGTTGATTAGCGTAAGTTTTTCAACGTTGATTAGCTGAAACGTTGAGCTAGCCTTCATCAGCCTTAGCCAATTTGAACTTGGTGTAAATGTTGTTCGTTTGAACTTCGCGTATGTTGGTCGGTTAAACTTATCGTAAGACAGTAGTTTAGTTGAAACGTTGGTTATTTGATCTAGCCTACATTGGCCATAGCCACCATAGCCCATTTGAACTCGGTATCAACATTGCCGCCATCTTGTTCTCCGCCCTGGATGACGTCATATTCGGTCCTAAGTTGTGCATCGGATACTATGTGTTACCTTATATCATGCCACTCATCAGATGCTATGTGTTAGCCCATAGTCAAGCTATACATCGGGTGCTATATGATGAACATTAGCCAAGCTACGCAATGGATAACCTATGTGTTACTTTGTATTCAAGCTTCTCATCGGATACTATTTGTTAACCTATAGTCAAGCTATGCATCGGATACTGTGTGTTACCCTTAGTCAAGCCATTCATCGGATACTATGTGTTAGCCCTAGTCAGGCTATGCATCGGCTACTATGTGTTAACCATTCTAAGCTACGCATCGGATACTGTGTGTTAACCATGGTCAAACTAACCGTTAGTTAACCATTAGCCTAGCTATGGTTTGGATACCATGTGTTAACCATTAGTCAATCTATACCTCGGATACTATGTGCTAGCCCTAGTCAGGCTATGCATCGGCTACTATGTGTTAACCATTAGCCTAGCTATTTATCAGATACTATGTGATAACCATTAGCCAAACTATGCAATGAATATTATGTGTTAGTTTGTAATCAACCTACTTATCGGATACTGTATGATGACCCCTAGTCAATCTATGCATCGGATACTATGTGTTAGCCCTAGTCATGATTTGCATCGCCTACTATATGTTAAGCATTAGCCTAGCTATGTATCAGATACTATGTGATAACCATTAGCCAAACTATGCAATGGATACTATGTGTTAGTTTGTATTCAACCTACTCAACGAATACTTTGTGTTAAACCCTAGTCAAGCTATGCATTGGATATTATGTGTTAACTTGTATTCAAACTTCTCATAGGAAACGATGTGTTAAACCCTAGTCATTCTATGCATCGGATACTATGTGTTAGCCCTAGTCAGGCTATGCATCGGCTACTATGTGTTAACCATTAGCCTAGCTATGCATCAGATACTATGTGTTAACCATTAGCCTACCTACGCTTCGTATATTATGTGTTACTTTGTAATCAACCTACCCGTCGGATACTTTGTGATAACCCATAGTCAAGCTTGCATTGGATATTATGTGTTAACCATTGGTCAAGCTATGTAATGGATATTTTGTGTTAGCCTCTAGTCAAGCTACACAACGGATAATATGTGATAACCCATCGTCAGACAATGCATCGGATACTAAATGTTAATGATTAGTCAAGCTATGTATCAGGTAATATGTGGTAATTTGTGGGCAACTCGTAGGATACCGTGTGATAACCATTAGCTAAACTATGCATTGGATATAATGTGTTATAATTTGCAGGCCCTTGTCGGCTTAGCATAATATGTGTGCAGGCTTACACACATGTTTGTTTAACGCAGTATGTATTCCAATATGTATGTAGGCTTAACATATTATATAGGCCTATGTGGGATATTGGCTTAATACAGGATATACATAGGTTAACCTGCATATTTGTTTAACGGCGTGTATATGGCTATTTAGAGTATATTGCATGCCGGCTCAACATAGTATATATGCCTATATAGGTTAACATGAATGTTGGCTTAGCACTGTATGTATATAGGTTGCGTGACTTTTTTTTAATTATATTTTAATATTTGTTGACCGTCATCTATGTGGGCGTGATAGGTTATGCATTGGTAGCCGCCTTTACACAGCTATGGTGGTATGCAATGGTAGCTATACCATATAGTACTCCCCATAATTTACGGTTGCCTGCCTGAGGTTCTACCTAATAGACGAGGTGTAAATATGTGTCAGGCTCAGATCATATAGGCTCTGGCCAGTGGTTTACCGACATAGTAGGCACATTTAGGGATTCATGTAAGTCGGCTTAGCATAGTATGTATGCAGGTTTACATGCATATTTGTTTAACACATTATGTGGACTATCATGTATGTAGGCTTAACGTGGTATATACGCCTATGTATGATAGCATGCATGTTGGCTTAGCATCGTTTTAGGATCGTTTTATAACATATATTTATTCACGTTTTGTGATAGGCCTCATTATTAGTGTTTCTCCATATATACCTTTATATCTAGATACATTTACAGCTATAGGATATATCCATTGAGGCTATTTGATTATTTACACTGATTTCTGATTATATATGTATGCCTTGGTATGACGATATTACATAGTAAATTGATACAGTAATCAAAACATAAACACGCGCCTAGATTCACAACGACACAGCCGAGCGGGTTTTAAACTTGCTATAGTGGTCACCGGCTGTCATTGCGGTTTTAAGATAATGTGTTATCTCTGCATGTTTGCACATGTCAAGCACACGGTCACCGGTTATGTATGCTACGCGTATTCCTACAAACGATAAGCCCTTGTCGCATTGTTTATTAATTTAGTAGCATAGACAAATTTCGAGTTTGGTAATCATAACCCTTTGCCACGCATCAGCCATATCATTTAGGGGTAGAACACTCTAGTTAGGGTGGGCCTAATACCTGCATAAAGTAGCTCGAACGCGGATACGTCATCAAATATATTAAATCTTTACGTGGGCTTGATAGGTTATGCATTGGTAGATGTACCCTATAGTACCTCCCATATTATACGGTTGCCTGCCTGAGGCTCTACCTGACAGAGGAGGTGAAAATAGCTCAGATCATAAGGGGTTTAGCCAGTGGTTTACAGACATAGTAGGCCCATGTATGTTGGCCTAGCATAGTATGTATGTAGGCTTACATGCATATTTGTTTAACACATTATGTGGGCTATCATATATATATATTGGTTTAACACGGTATATAAGCCTTCACGTCTTACAACGACCGTTTGCGTTGTATTGCGTGGACCTACCGGGCCCCTGCGTTGTGATTGGTCGATTCAGCTTGTTGACTATTTGACCTCTATGTATAATTGTTGGTCGGTTAAAATTAGCTTTTAGTTGGAACGTTGGTCGTTTGATCTAACCGATCATTTTTTGGTAATTTCATATATTATTTGATAACCACCCCCCACTTAATGCCTGAATCCAGGGTTACTTTACCTATGGGCAGGTTTCGGGATGGATTTTACCTGAGACCTTGCTCCGTGTTAGCTTTACCTAAGGTCTAACTCCATGGTAGCTTTGCCTAGGCCCCGACTCCGTGGTAGCTTTACCTAAGGCCTGGTTCCAGGGGTTACTTTACCTAAGGCATGGCTTCGGATTGGCTTTACCTGAGTTCCGGCTCCTGGGTGGCTTTACCTCAAGCACGACTCCAGGGTGACTTTATCGAAGCTCTGACACCTGGGTGGCTTTACCTAAGGTCTGCCTCAGTGGTAGCTTTACCTAAGGCCTGGCTCCTAGGTGACTTTACCTCGAGCACGACTCCAGGGTCCATGGTAGCTTTACCTGGTCACCGGCTGCAGGGATGCTATACCTGAGGTTTGGGTGGCTCTACCTCCAAGATAATGTTTTATCCCTGCAGGTTTGCACATGACCAGCACACGATCTCCGGTTATGTAGGTCACGCGTATTCCCTCGAGCGATAAGGCCTTGTTGCATTGTTTATTAATTTAGTAGCATAGATAAACTTTGAGTCTGGCAATCATATACCCCGGGCCCCTCATCACCCAAAACATTTAGGGGTAGACCACTATAGTTAGGGTGAGCCTACTACTTGCCTAGAGTCGCTCGAGCGCGGATACGTCATCAGATAACCATTAAATCTTTCCAAAAGTTACCCCCACCACCGGAGCTGTTCCTGGGTTACTTTACCTAAGCGGCTTTACTTAAGGACCGGCCTCGAGATGGCTTTACCTCGAGCACGACTCCTGGGTGACTTTTACCTAGGACCTCGATCATTTTCGGCAGTCTGAAAACTACCCCCGGATGAACCCCTCCCCCACATCTAGCCAAAATGGACTTTAAACATATCCCATACAATCGTTTGATCCAAACGATCAATTTTTGGCAATTTCATATTTTATTTAAAAACTACCCCTTGGTGAAACCACCCCAAACATTGCGATAATACACTCTAGACACACCCTATCAGTCAAGACACGTTTTTCCAAATTTATTTCGAAAACCACCCCCAGTCCCGATTCTACCCCCGGAGCTACCACCGGGGAAGGTCCTGAACGTAGCTGAGGCCACCCCTGCACCTAGGGGTATGTTAGATTAGATGCAATTTGGCTAGCTTAGGTTTGTGGGTTAGAATATATTTTTTCCAAAAACTACCCCCTACCCCTCTAAACGTTGTCAAACCCACCCCTAGAGTCTACGATCAAAGCCACAACGACCTCCACCATCATCCAAAACCACCCCTATACTCACCGGTGACGTACAGGGATAGTTAGGGGTAGTTTTGCCCAAGTGTACTCATATCTACTAACATTAACCACGCATGCTTACAAAAGAACTGCTTAAAGCACAAACCGAACGGTTCATAGCTCCAAACGTACTCCATATTGCGATATTCTGTATCCTGTATAAAATTATTTCCGTATCACCATAAACAGATATTCGGTAGCATATTATTATTATTACTAAAACTCGGAGGGACCATATCAGTGTAGAGCACTTAGCTGCAGCCTTTGTACTCTCTTCCCATCCCTACCACAGGACTAGCTTAGTGGATACCTACCTCTTTGCAGAAATTAAGTACCAACCTGATGCCAAATCTTCTGATATCCTCTGGTGTACATACCTGCCACCCCAAACCACTTTCTCCTTGCAGCTCCTAAAGCAGGACACTCACAGAGTACGTGGATTGGGCTTTTCTCTTGGTCCTCGTCGCATCTCTTGCACACAGGGGACCCAGATTTTCCAATTTTGTATTAGAACCCCCTCAGATTCCCATGGCCTGTAATCAGCTCTACAGTAGCTGAGTTGATGTCTACTTAAGGAGAGTAGTTCTTTGACCCACAAATCTCCTGAATAAACCCACTTTACCTTGGATTTTTTACACCCCAAGGTTACATTCCATTCTTCCCTGCACAACCTGTCTATATGTGCCCTGATACTATTGCGCCCCTCCTGAGGCGGCATGCCCACTGCCCTCAGCAACGGTCCTTGTGTTATACACCCTTGTTTTGCTAAGGCGTCAGCTCTCTCATTCCCTATCCAGCCAGAATATCCTGGAATCAAGGTTAGGTTAAGCCAATTATACTTACTCAGCTCTGCTAGAGAAGCTATAGGTCTCAGCCACACCACCATAGAGCTGGTACTAGCTTTACTTCGGTAACATGACAACCCTTCCGCATATCTCGCAGCCTAATATTTACACAAGAAAGTTCGAAAACGTTTTGTTTCAGTAAGTTTTTAATGTAATTACATAAAATAGAAATTCGTAAAGTCAATAATAAGATTGATATAAAAGTTATTTATAATACAGTTGATGGATAAAGTTCGGCATGCCGTAGTTAGTTTGATATAAATATACATGAAATGCATGAAAATTTTATATTAGTGAAACGTTTTGATAAACAAGTAATATAAAGACAAACCTTAAAGTAAATTCCTACTTATCTCAACAAAGACAAATTTTATTATAGTAATTCTATTAATTAATTATAATCATGTAAATAAAGTAACATAACCCATGCATTAAATAAGCTGTTCTACAATGTAACCTATAACATAAAATCACATGTTTTATGAAATCACTTATTTTAATCCAAATGGTAAGTAATATTTATATTTCATACCTTGCCCCTTTTGTGAAACGTTTCTTTCCCATATACAACTAAAATTATTTCAATAAACTTAATTAATGAAACAATACTTTAAAAAAACTATATTTACATCGATTGAAAATTTAACAATTGAAAATTTGAACGAGAATTGTATTATCTAAAAGAAGGAATTAAAAAACATGATTAAAATTATTAAAACATCTGTGACACTAACAACAAATAGTAAATATTATGTTAACAAGTTGCTACTTTGATACAGATCTGAAATACATGGATCTAAGTTGATAAAATTTAAATTGAACAAACACAGCCCTGGAGCGGGCGGCAACTGTAAAATAATTTATTGCGTTTTACGTAACCGAAAATATTTTTTGTTTCCTAACAGTGAATATGATCACAGCTGTTACCGTTAAATGGCTATTAAAAAGTCGCTTCAAACGGCTATTTAAAGTCAATTTCTGTATTATAGCTTATGAAAGATTAGGCAAAGATCACGCGTGTAAAAAATATTAGATATTTTTTATCAGTTAATAAATATAATAATGTATTTATATCTCGGTAAATAATTCAATAAAATGATTATGAGTTACATATATTTCTTCATTTTTTCAAATGAAGTCTCTGTTCGACTCTCGTGGAGTGCGGATGTTTGTGAGTGGAGCAGATAAGAGAAGGAAGAGATAAGGCTTGTGCTATATGTTTGGACTGGCTTTATTGCAGCTAAGTTTAGATAATAGGTCTAATAATGCAAACTTTATTCGTTGAGTAATGTTATAGACGCATATTGTTCTGCATTAAATTCTGGCGAGCAAATATAAGTTAATTTATAAGTTTTATTTAAAATTAATGAACAATCTTGGACAAATTATGTTTAGTAATAATTTTATATGACCGGACATAGTGCTGATAAAGCACAAACATTTTATTCTGTGACACGGCTAGTACCCGTATATATGCTAGCCTTAGTAATAAGATCCTTATGAATAATTTTCAAGCGCAGCAACGAATGACGGCGACTCAGCCAATCAGTCAAGACCCGACAATGCTTGTGCAGAATACATCTATGACGCAGGCACTTGTGCCGATGAATCAATCAATCGGCCCACACATGTCCCCAGAACAACAGCTCCACGCTCTTCAAGAGCAAGTTAACTTCCTAGTGAGCCAAGTGAAAACACTAGAGAATCAATTAATGCAGGCTAATAATGTAATTGCAACACTGCAAGGGGAAAATCAAAATAAAGACTTCAGCCTACGCGCTGTAAGTACCCAACTAAGTGTGGAACGTAATCCAGCCCAGGTTAAAGAACGCTCCGGGCCCTACTCTCCCTTTAAGTATCCTACATGGGATGAAGAAGAGGAAATGGTAGAAGGAGAAACAGAGTGGATACTTAACGAAAACAGAAAAAGAACCAAATCTGCCACCCCAAAGAAAAATTACAATAATAAAGACCAAACCCAACAGAAAAAAACCACCAAAGCAGTTAAACCACCACCAGTGATCATCTGCACTGACAGCATATCCTTACTGAACAAAGCCTTATATGGCATCAACCATAAACTTATGTGCATGAGTGACAATAAACTGAAAATAAATGTTGATAACAGTGATGACTATAGAAAAGTGACAGAGATAATGAAACTGGAAGGATTTGAATGGTACTCTTTCGAAAATAAGCAAGAAAGGTGCATTAAAGTGATGGCGAGAAACCTACATGTCTCAACAAGTGAAAACGGTATCAAAAGTGATCTCTTGGATCAAGGATTTGAAATCTGTGATGTTAAGCAAAAATTTAGGGTCACTAGAGATGAAGAAGGTGAGAAGCAATATAAAAAACTTCCTCTCTTCATGCTAACTTTTAGTCCCAGAACTGAAATGAAAAGGATTTATGAAATCAGATACATCTGTAACATGAAGATCTCAATTGAAGCGTTGAGAATAAATAAAATGATTCCTCAGTGCAAGAGATGCCAAGGGTTCGGGCACACACAAAACTTCTGTAACAAAACTCACAGATGTGTTAAATGTGCAGGCAAGCACCCTACTATAGATTGTACGAAACCTAGAAATGTAGAAGCCAAATGTGCTAACTGTGGAAGTAACCACCCGGCCAACTACAGGGGATGTGAAGTACCAATCAAACTCCAACAAATGCGTGAAAAGCTCATCAAAAAACCAGTACACACTGAAACAGCAGGAAACGCGGCAAGGAAACAGAAACTGACAGACCCAAGAACTGCCAAAAACCTGACTTATGCCCAAGCACTGAGCAGCAAGAGACAAAGTACAAATGAGCAAAACATCACTACTAATCAAAACACCAACAGCAATGAGGTGCTGAGTATGATGAAAAGCATGTTGCAGAAGTTTGAGACCTTAGAGAGATCAAACAGAACGCTATCAAACAAATTAAATGCCCTCGGGAGTAAGATTCCAGCCAATAAAAACAAATCCAAAAAATAAGTATGGATCATACAAACATACGTATTGGTACCTGGAATGCAAACGGCATTCTAAACAGCAAAGAAGAATTCTCACTCTACCTTTATGAAAATAAAATTGACATCTGTTTCATCTCAGAGACTCATCTCTCTAACCAACAATACATTAAAATAAATGGATATAATACCCACCATACCACTCACCCAGACAATCGGGCACATGGAGGAAGTGCAATCTTCATCAAAAACAACCTGAAGTACAATGAGGATCTCAACATTCGAAAAGAGGAAGCTCAGCTGACTGTGTTAAGCATTTCGTCAATGAAACAAAACTTCAAAGTGGGAGCAGTCTACTTCCCCCCGAAACATAACCTAAAAGAAGACGATTACACAATGATAATCCGACATCTAGGAGAGAGATTCGTCCTTGGAGGCGATTTTAACGCCAAACATTCCTTATGGGGTTCCCGATTGGATAATACAAAAGGGAGAGAACTTAAAAATGCAATAGAAAAAACTGGATGTAAAGTACATTCAACTGGGAAACCGACCTACTGGCCTACAGACAGAAACAAGACCCCAGACGTTCTGGATTTTTTCATAACCAGAAAATTTGCGGCAAATTTCATTACCTTGGAGGACAGCTATGACTTGGACTCGGATCACTCATCGATCATCATGACTTTGAGCGAAACTATCATCAAAAAGCCAGCGAAACCGACTTTATGCAATAAAACAGCGGATTGGGAAAGTTTTAAATTACAACTAGATCAGGGAATTACCCTCGACATTGACCTGTCTACTGGGGATCATCTTGACGAGGCGGTGACAAAATTTACCAGTCTTATTCAACAAGCAGTGTGGGATAACACTAGAACAATTACTCATAAAACACCTGGATACAACTACCCTATGGAAGTAAGAAACCTAGTAAAGAACAAAAGAAGAACCAGGCAAAAATGGCAGCGTACAAGAGATCCCGTCGTTAAAAATCATCTCAATAGAGAATCCCAACAAATCAAAAGATTGATCCACCAACTGAGAGAAGACTCTGCAAACTCCTTCCTCGAGAATCTGTCTGCAGACAAAAACACTAACTATTCCCTCTGGAAAACAACGAGAAGACTGAAAAGGAAAATCCATCATGTACCACCCATCCTGAAAGAGAACAATGAATGGGCAAGATCGGACCAAGAAAAAGCTAACACGTTTGGAGATCATCTTGAAAACATCTTCAAGCCGAATGAAGCCACGAATGAAGAAGAACTTCACCTAAACACTAACAATCAGTCTAAAATTATTAAAAAAGTGACATTAAAAGAGCTTAAACGAGAACTAAAATACAACTTGAACCCGAAGAAAGCACCAGGATACGATTTAATCACAGGACTAGTGCTGAAAAAAACTGACAACAAAAGGACTAAAAATGTTTTTATTATTAATTAATGCGTCCCTTAGACTTATGCACGTCCCTGCAACATGGAAAGTGGCGGAGATGATCATGATCCTGAAACCCGGCAAAACAGCAAAAGAGGTCAAGTCGTACAGGCCGATATCACTTCTACCCATAATGTCAAAACTCTTTGAAAAGCTGCTTCTCAACAGGCTTAAACCTATCATCGTGGAAAAGACCTTACTACCCGACCATCAATTTGGATTCAGGCGAGGACACTCTACGGTGGAACAGGTGCATCGACTAATAGACATCATTGAAAAAGCACTGGAAGGTGAGGAGGTCTGCTCGATTGTCTTCCTGGATGTTTCACAAGCCTTCGATAAAGTTTGGCATGAAGGCTTGATTCACAAACTCAACATGTTTCTGCCAGCCCAGTTTGTGAATCTACTGAAATCGTACATATCGAACAGACTGTTTCGAGTAAACCACGAATCTACGTATTCTGACTTCAAGGAAATACAAGCTGGAGTCCCACAAGGCAGCGTATTGGGACCAATCCTGTACTTGCTGTACACCAGTGATCTTCCGCAAACAGCCAACGTCATCACGGCCACTTTCGCAGACGACACAGCAAACGCAGCGACAGCGAAAACCGTTCAAGAATCGACAACACGCTTACAAAGATCAAACGATTCAGTTGAGGCTTGGACCAAGAAATGGCGCATCAAACTCAACGACCAGAAGGCAGTCCATGTGAACTTTACAAACAAGAGGATCCCAAACCCTCAGAGGCTCGAAATGAATGGAAGTGTTATCCCATATCATGATTCAGCTAAATATCTCGGCATGAATCTTGATGCAAAAGCCAAATGGGTCGAGCATGTCAAAATAAAACTCACAGAACTCCAGACTCGCTACAGGCAAATGTATTGGCTACTGAGACTTCTCGACAACAACCACCTGACAAGACGACTCAAAAGGACAAAACCATTTGAACTCGTTGAACGACAAGAGTGACAACAATACTCTTCCTCACGCCGGTTGGCTTCCAACATCAAACAAGATACAATAGAAATCAATGGATTCCTTGCAATAAAAGCTAAAATCTAATTATCAAATGTAAATTAATGGTTGGTCAGAAATGACCAGTTTAAAAAAAAAAAAAAAAAAAAAAAAAAAAAAAAAATTTGAAATGAGAACTCTCTTAGGCGCATCTGACACGTTTTAAAAACAGATTTCAATTAAATTCGTGAAATAGGCTAATGTATTTATTCGGTAAATGTTACAATATCTAGTAACATAACTTATCTTAGCTTAATAAATAGTAACAAACTTAAATACTATACTTTATTTAAAGAAATAATATTTTCAATTAATAATGACATCTAAAATGTTCCTTCTAGACGTCGACAATATTCAGTATTTCAGGGTATGATCATTCCCCTTTACTTTTTATTACTTTTAACTGTACTTTTATATAAAGTTGTGTCCTATAGATTGCATTCTGATTGATCGATTTTTCCAATTTACAAACATATGCCCACAAATAACAAATTAAATCTGCTTATAAAACTAGATATATTCATATCTGCTTATAAATACATTCATATATAACTAAATTAGACTCCAATTATTTAAAAACAAAATGTTGAGTAAATACTTTAACACACTTTTAATTGTAATTAAAATTTGACCTCATGCTAAATATCAAAGCTATTTCTGAAGAACTAGTTTAATTGTAATTGACAGTCACATTTTCATCACTCTTGTATCCTGTAGCAAGAGGAAGGCAATTACGTTTAGGACCGTGTTATCAAATCAACAAAGAAGTATTTTTTATTTGTTACTTTTTAAAAGTAATTATAGGTTATAATATAAGTTACTTTTTTACAAATAATATTATTAACGTAATATAACCTATACGTTAAAACAACTGTTCTACCACATAAACTCACTTAAGAAGTGTAAATGTGAGAAATATTTCGAAAAACGTGAACGTATCCGTATTGCTGAGAAGGATAATGGACCCCTCTCGTGGAGTTACTCAAACTTCGGATAACCAATCCTAACATTTTATTCTTTCCAAAAATAAAAAAGACGGATGTACACCGCCAAAGTTTTTAAGACCCGTGATAACCTCTTAATGAACCGCCCCAATAAAAGTACGATTTTAGTTTTAAATTGTTAAATATTTTAAGTTAGATTTTAGATATCCAGTCAATGGCATTAGGAAATGAACTACCATTTTCCAATTCCTTCTTATACTTCACTCTCTCTTTATAAGTATCTGGATCAAATTTCCAAATCGTTAAGAAAATGACTTTCATTCATCCATTCAATTTCAAATATATTTTGATATATTTTCATACTTGTAATGGAGGACAACTGATGTCGATACAGTTTTTTTTATAATATTAATTCAATTAATAATTTTAATGAAATAATTTTAGTTTTATAAGGGGGAAACGTTTTCACTAAAGTGGCAATGTATACAGTATAGTTATGTCGTCCCCCATTTTTCAACATAAAAATTTTTTTCAACATGTAATTGTTAGGTCCCAAAATTGCATAAAATAAGACTTTCTATCTTATCACAAGACAATTCATTGAATTCATTCTAAATTTTGATTGCTAGGCAACACTCAAAGTTATTTTCCAACACATTTCAAACAATATTTTAAAAAAATGTATATACTATAAGCTCAGCTATTATTGTGTTAATAAAATACTAAATTACGTTTAGCTAATTTTAGCACGCTCTATTTTCATCCACTGTTTTTAGTTTAAATATATCTTGAACAGTAAGTATACGGCTAAAGAAAATGAATAATTTTCGACTTTTGCGAAATTAGGGTCGGGTAATCATTCAATTTTCCTGAAATTCGGATTTTATGATATACACATAGATTGTAGCTGCATTTGACGTAGAATGACGGGGCGCAAATAGTTTTACAAAATTTTTTGTAGTTCTTGAGTTATTTACAATTTTCTTGAAGTAAATTATTGCCTATTTTTACCCGAATCTGGGTCCCCAAAACCCACCTAGCCCTCTTGGCAGCCAACCTCAAGCGAGCTACCTCCGTCTCACATTCGCATGCGGTTAGTATCCCTACCGCGAATGAAGGAAACGACATTGATTGCCAATGTACCAAGGTCATAAGATCTTTCCATGCAGAATTAGGAGATAGCAAAATGGAACAGTACGGTAAGTGTCGCGCTAAGAGCGTGATGAAAAACCTGACTAGAAAGAAATGCTTCTGAAAAAACCCCACGACAGATCATGAAGGAACCCTGGGGGCTTGGATCACCTTATGCTAAGGGTAAGGAGGGGCATTACACTCAAAATACCTTGTTAGTCAGGCTATGACATAAATAACATGTACCTCATCTTCTGCTGCATACTGGATATTTTAAAGGCACCTTGTAAATTATGTTTTTATTTAAGGGATTAAGCCCCCAAAAAACGCCCAGTCCTCGTGGCAGCCGAAGTAAAACAAAACTGTTCTATTTCCAACAAAACGTTTCGAATTTGTGTTCATTTTGATTTTTATACATATTTTAAACTCGTTTTTTCGAATAAAACTCCTAACATTTTAATTTAAGCATAATTCTATTTAAATATTCTTTGATTTATTATGTAAAAGTAAAACCTTTGTAGTATTAAAATCAATAAAGAAAACTTTATAACTAATAACAAGAATTATGTTTGTAGAATAAAGGACTAACCTAATCATGTGTGAGCATTCTAGTAAAAGGTAAAACCACAAGAATGTTAAACTTAATATTCGTTTAGTTTATACTGATAGTTTTTCACAATTATTTATTTTAAGAATTTACGTCACATGAAATCAAATGTTTTGAAACAAGTCATTAGGGTTACGTGAATAGGCCTACCTAATTAGTTTTTGTCATTACTAAATACATACAGTGTGGAGAATACAAGAGATTTACAATAAGTTTAAATGAATCTATAGTTAAATGTAAACAGAGATTGAAACCGATAATATTAACGTATCTGAACCATTGTACGTTACATTGCTCCAAACATACTTTGCACAAGTGTTAGGATATTTACAATTATTTGTAATTTGGAAAAGATACCCTCACACTATTTTAAAAACACATATAAAGTATTTGCTAAACATGCATTGTAAATAATAGAAATAATATCAAATAATACTTATCAAATAAAGTATGCTTCCTATAACATACATATAATTTTATCTAGGCTTTTATGTCGACTTGGGCTACATATATGCGATTTAGATTTGATAAAATTATTTGTGTAATTGAAATATTTTTTTATAACTAATGTAAAATCTTTGGCGTAATAAACACAATTTTACGAAACAATAAAGGAAACATCATAGATAAATAATATAAAAAACTAATTACACTTACTTTAATCTGAAAACCTTCCCACAAAATGCCAAAATATCAACACATTCACCAAAGTTTCAAAATAATAAGAAAATATAACCTACAACGTGTCGTGTTGTATTTTATATTGTAAATTATTGTATTTAGTTTTGTATGTTATTTTTATCCCGTTTTTTGAAATTTGTTGGCTATTTTATTTGATGTTCTGTTTATGGTATTGTGATGCTGTAATGTGTCTAGTTCTTTGTCTAGACACCGTTAAATATTTAGAGTACACAGATGGATACAACACCACAATAATAGACAAAATATGGCACAATATACAAAAAAACACAAAAATTAACACTACAGAGAGGGAAAACAATAACAACAGCGAACTCTAATGTTCTCAAACAGGCAGTATAGTTACAATCTGCTGCTGAACTATTTCTACTTTGTTTCGAAATAAAGAATTTAAGGTGATTAGAGAATCATTGTTTGGGTTCAGAAACCGACAAAGTGTAGTAAAGTGGAAAAGTTCTAAACTTGAATTGTAATGCTAGAAAGTGTTCAGAAGTTTCAAGAAAATCAGGAAATGATTCCTTGACATAATGAACTGTAACCGTGGTAATTCTATAAAGACAAAATATTATCATTATGGGAGAGAAGGAAACACAACATAAATATGTAAAAAGCTTAGTAATATAAAAATTCACAAAAAAACAATACATAGTACTTCAAGCAAATTAAAGAAGTGGTGCAAAAATATTTTAGAAAGTGATGAAAAACCGGTTGTGAACCTAAGAAATATTTAAAAGACGATAAAAGTTTGTTCATGAATTTGGATATATTATGCTATCCCAAGATGAAATAACTCAAAGTATAGATGAGCATCAAACTGGTGACATTGTCTATGGAATAAATAGTAAACAATAAAATACAAAAACATGAAAATGTGAAGTAACTGAAGGAAAGAAAACCTCAGATGTTTTGTTAAAATTGTAGATATGTTCAGTGCTATTAGAAGTGACTTTTTTTGTTTCAAGTGAAATAAAACTGGATACTGTGATTAATAAACAAATAACACTTTATAATAAAAATATTAACCTGTCACACAAAGTTACAGATTATAAAACGTAAAATAATATACTGTATTACTTGGAAATACTGCATGCTAAAGTTTTCAGTTTAGATAATCAAATAAACATACTACAAACAGGTACTGAACTAAATTACTTTTTATTTCACATTGTGTCCACCTTACGGTACAATAATTTGCAATATATTGGTACATCAGATAATTTATATAATGTATATGTCCTCTAACTATTACTTGGATTCGGTTTTTATTAGCAAATTTTTACCATAACATTATTACACCTACAATATTTAAAAATTAAATTCTATATTAGATTTAAAATAAATTTTCCTAATGTCGGGAAATTATTAAACATTTTAAATAAATAAGTCTTATCGGCGACTCTCAGCATTGAACAATGCACAGACCTAGTGGGAAATGTGTCTGCTGAAAAATATCAGTAAGTAGTGGTTTTTTGCCACGTGGTACTATTAGTAGTAGTAAATAAATGTTTACTTAATTATATTTAATTTACAATCCATGAACAAAAATTATAGCCATTTTCCTAACTTGCTTTAGAGGGGGAAGAGATTATAATCTAACAAATTGCTAATTACACTGTGCATTAAAAATTAAAAACTTACCTAATGCAATAGTAAACTATACAATTAGAATTACAACAAAATTTAAACAATTTAAAAAATATATTAAAAATACTGATATTTTAAAAATACTGTACCTAATATATAACATTAAAAACCTATTGTACACTGTGTTCAAGATACAAAGAACCTTTTTGTGATTATAAAATTACCAAATAAAATCATTCGAATCAGATCCAACAAATATTTATTCATAAACTACATAGCCTTGAACAAGAATAATGGAAAAAAAACAGTTTAATTTCTACTGATTAACATTTGTATTACAAAATTAAAAGAGGTCATATGTAGTACCAATTCTCCCCAATAGAGTGCATTGATCATGTTTAAAAGTTCCTATAGGATGACAATTAAAATTTGTTAGTGTTAGAAATGAATGAGTAATAAACACTCATTTTATAGTATTATAATAAGCAAAAAAGAAATTTGAAAAAAGTGGAAAAAAGAAGCACTGAAGCTAGTAATTGCAAGTTATGCCTTGATCGTGGCAGAAATACAGTTCTGTGATTACCCACACAATATTTTACTTTGAATCAAACCTTCTCCTAATTCAATAAATGTAACAGAGTTTCTTAAAATTACCTAATTTTATAACGTCAAATGTAACGAACATAATTTTGTATATTAGTTACATAATTAAATATGCAAGATTACTTCCCATATAACAACTGCTAAATCAACATGGTAACAATTTCAAAACTCTTAGATTAAACACAAAAACATTTTGTAACATCAACAAAAACAAATATAGGTAATTTACCTTATAGCTATGAATTAATTTTACTATCATTAAATGATTCTTACTAAGTGAAACTGAAGTGAAGTACTGAAGTACTTGCTGTCGCGTTTCGAAAAAATCGTTTCTTTTTTAAAAACACAGCCTCTCCATCAGGTAATTCTAGATAATTACAACAAGCAAAATTAATTTTAGTAAATAATAAATTTCTTAAAGACAAAGTTGTATAAAATGTAAAAAGAAATTAATTATTATGAAAATATTCACTATATTCAGTATCAATTACGGAAGCAAAGGGTAATGTCAAAGCAAACATAACACAACAAACTATACAAACCTACACTTATGAAATATTGAGTTAAACCTCTTAGCAAATAGGTTATGCTTAAAATTCGATTTATGCTGTCCCAATTGTCTAATGCATACTATCTAATTATTAGGCACAATTTTGTTTCAATTATAAAACACAGTTCTTCATTTTGAATTTGTTCCTCTACTATATCAAAACAATTAAAAAAACTAACTTATTTAGGTGCAGATGATGCAATCTGTTAGTTTTACAACTAATTGAAATCTCCTAAGAATATAAAGGAAATTTCTCACGCTGATTTAAGAACGACTCACACTTTTACCAGTTATTTTATTTTTACAAAATATTTTCTATAAAATGTCATAAAATTCGCTTGAAACCGTCAACACTGAATGTAGGGTAATTTAATCCGAAACTATTGGAATTTATTGCTTAGATTGTAGAAACGGATTCCCGATATTATCTATTATAAAATGCACAATTGAAGCTTTACCAAAATCTAAATCAATGCATTACATATGACTGCACCAGCCTACAAAATTACTTTTGCGTCATAGACTACATAAGGTAATTAATTGTTTTTCTTCAAAGGCTAAATAAACAGAATAATATAATAGGTTAATATAAAATAACACTCAACAAAGTCATTATCTTTCTTATAGCACCACTATAGGTTATATTCTATTTATAGGTAATATAATAAAAAAACAGGATATAATTCTGTATACATACATGTTTCGGGAAAACTACAAGCTGTCTTCTTTGGGCGATTATAGCGTGCCCAATTTACTTGTGAAATTTAAATATTTCTTCCTATATGATTTATTTAAAACTTGACACAAACTTTTAATTTAAAAACCTACAGACAAAATGCAATAAACCACTTAATTCATCACAATTCTAAACGAATGAGAAATGATAAAATCAACGCACTGATTGAATAATCACAGCTGACTCCCCGATTCCCATGCAGGTTAAAGTCTGTATCGTAGCGAGTGCGTGTGCGTGTTCGTGTGGGTGCGCGCGTGCGCGCAAGAGAGATAGAGAGAGAGAGGAACATCATTCGGCTCACTGCGATGTACCCAGTTAAGCGCTCCATACAAACTCACAAATAATACCAACACGAAAGAAAATATCTTCCACGACAATGCGATCAATACTTTTTCTCGTTGATTTAAGAACGAATAATACTTCTACGCGTTGTTTAGTTTTACAAAATATTTACACAAAATGTCATTATATTCGCTAAACACCTTCGTTGAACACATTAGGTTTATGTTCAGTATGCTGTCTGTCATTAAAACAGCCTATAGGCCCTGTTACTTGAATTAACCTTTGGAAAATAATATTTCCCTTTTACGAAAAATATATTTAATTTGGACTTTGGTATTGAAATGTCCATTTACTCACATGTTTACGAAATTTTATGTCCACAATACACATGTCCATAATTTTATACAAACAAACACTTATAACATAGACACAAATTTCAAACCAAAATAAAATTGTTCTAATTCCACCAAAACGTTTCGAATTTTGTTCAATTTACTTTTTTATACATTTTAAACACGTTTTATTACGATAAAATTCCTCACACTTTTTATATATGCATAATCCTATTTAAATATTCTTTGATTTATTATGTAAAAGTAAAATCTTTGTGGTATTAAAATCAATAAAGAAGACTTTATAACTAATATCAAGAATTATGTTTGTAGAATACAGGCCTAACCTAATCATGTGTTAGCATTTAAGTAAAAGGGAAAACTAAAGAATGTTAAACTAAATATTCGTTTACTTTATAATGGTAGTTTATCAGAATTATTTATTTAGAAGAAATCACATGCTTTGAAGCAAGTCATTTGGGTTACATGAATACCTTAGTTTTTGTCGCTAATAAATACAAACCGTGATGAGAATACGAGAAATTTACATTCAGTTTTAAATAATCTGCAATTAAATGTGAGTGGAACTTAAAACCGATATTTTCAACGCATCGGAACAGTTGTAAGTTACATTGCTCCAAACATACTTTGCACACATGTTAGGATATTTACAATTATTTGTAATTTGGAAGAAATAACCCCACACAACCTTAAAGCACATGTAAAGTAATTGCTATGCACACTTAGTAAAGAATAGAAATATTATCAAATAATATTTATCAAATACAGTATGTTTCCTACAATATACATATAATTTTATATAGACTTAAGCTACATATATGTGATTAGGTCGTGATAAATGTATTTGTGTAATTTAAATCTTTTTCTCAATAGCTAATGTAAAATCTTTGGCTTGATAAAAACAATTTTACAAAACAATAAAGGAAACCTCAAAGATAATTAATCTTAGAAACTAATTACACTTACTTTTAATCTGAAAACATTCACACAAAATGCCAAAATATAATCGCATTCATCAAAGTTTCAAACTATTAAGAAAATTTAAACTACAAGCGAACAAACGCACTGGTCAAATAAACAGCTGATTCTATTGTTGTCAAAAGTCTAGATCGAAACGATAAGAATTCGTCACTCCAGTTAGCTGTGGCGTCTCTAGATTCTTCCTTTGGATTACTAACATAAGTTAATACGTTGGCAATGCGTGTGATAGCATGAACGGTTTGTTTTAATTTAGCCTAGTAAATTCAATGCGTTGTATATTTATGCTGGCTTTTTCGGTAAATCTTGCATAAGGAAAAAATAAAGAAGAGTAAATGTGACAAATATTTTGAAAAAACGTGAACGTATCCGGATTGTTAAGAAGGATCATGGTAGCCCCCCCGCCTCTAATGGAGTTGCCCAAACTTCGGATAACCAACCCTAACATTTTATTGTATAAAAAGCCAAACAAACAAACATTGTACACCGCCAAAGTTTTTTAGACCGATGTAATCCCCTTATTTAACCACCACAATAAAAATACGATTTTAGTTCTAAAACGTTAATAATTTCAAGTTAGACACTTTACATATTCAGTCAATGGCGATAGGGAATGAACTACCATTTTCAATTCCTTCTTTTACTCCATTCACTCTCTTTATATGTATCTGGATCAAATTTTCAAATCGTTAGTAAAATGACTTTCATTCATCCATTCAAGTTCAAATACATTTGTCGAAACTTGTAATGGAGGACAATTGATGTAGATACAGTTTTTGTAAATTATTTATTCAATAAATAATTTTAATGAATTAATTTTATTTTTATATGGGGGGGGGGAATGTTTCACTTGAGTGGCAAGGTATACAGAATAGTTGTTTCGTCCCATTTGGCTTAATTTATAAACATATTTTATAAATATATAAATGAATGTTTGTTTGTATGTACCTGTATGTATGTATGTATGTATGAGCCTTATGCATTACTAAACCACTGATCCGATCGCTATGAAACTTTGGAAAATTGTTGAGTAGAATCCTGGAAAAGTTTCTGGCGACATGAAAAATTTTTCCAACATATAATTTTTATGTACTAAAATAGCATAAAATATGTCTTTCTATCTTTCAGAAATTTCATTGATTTAATTTCAAATTTTGTTTGCTGGGCAACACTCAACAATCTAGAATTATTTTCCAACACATATGAAACAATATACATAAACTATTGTATGTCCAAGTGCAGTTCAGTATATAACATTGAAACAAGAACTTTTCGTGTCACACTTTTCTCGATCGATTACTATAAGTTCAACTATGATTATGTTAATAAAATTCTAAATCAGGTTTAGCTAATGTTAACACGCTATTTATTGGGTCTAAACGCGTTTTGAAATATGATTTCCTAATTTTATGGCAATCTCAGATGACTATAAAGCAAAACCGCATCATCCAACCAGAATCTAGTAATATAAAGAGAATTCCATCTCTAAGAGGAGCAAGCCTAACGTGTGTTTTTCAGAGAAAAGGAGCTAGAGCACAAATATAAGGATATAACCAATACATGTTTCAACAATTAAACTCCTTGCGTTCATGCAATGCAACAATCATATTTATTATTTATCACCATGCAAATTAAAATAAAAACATGAAATCAAGCATAGTTTAACTACTTAAATCATAAAAACAAACACATTTCAAAGAATCAAAATTAATTAGTATTCAACCTTGTTAAACATTTTAAATAATTCAGAAAACCCACACATTTGAGAACCAAAATAAAAACCTAAAATCTAGACATTTTACCAAACCAACATTAATTCATAAAACTAAATACGTAAAAAGAAATCAAATAGCATTCACAAAACAGATATGTCGCAAAACAAAACAAAAATCTCACATATTTGGAAACACAAAACAAAATCATGAATTGAACACCGTTTTAGAATAGACATAATCAATTATAAATAAGATGAAGCAAACATTTATGGTATCTAGATAAAATTTGAAAATCATAAACTCTAGCAAAATTAACTTGAATTTGTATTATTTTTTGTTTCCAATTTCTTGAATATTTAAACTGAAATGGAATTGAATTTCTACTACATATTTAGTTAGTAATAACACTAGCTCTTTAATAATTAACCCGAAATATATTCCTTGAAATCATACATAAATTTTGATACGTGCTTACATTTCTTTTATTTACATTTTATGCCCGCCATTTCGATTTAGTGACGAAATCAAACATGGCGTCAAAAAAATCAGTTCTATTTCAGACCTTATCTATTTACTCTTAATGAAAGTTTATTTAGAAATCTTAAATTTCTTGATATTTTATTCTTCGCCAAAATTGTATAAATTTAATTTTAACTTACTTGGAAAAAAGAAAAGCTTTATATTTGTTCACAAGAATTTCCCTTATAGTCGTAACATAGTAAACCTTCTTGCCTACACGTGTGTTGCTTTTACGAACTGAAAAAAATTGTCTAGATCTTGAGTTATATCAGTATTTGTGAAAGTAAATTATTGTTTTTTATTAACCTGGGTCTTGGCACCCAAAACCCTCCCAGGCTTCGTGGTAGCAAACCGCTAACGAGCTACCTTCATCTCACTCGCGCATGCGGTTAATATCCCTACCGCGAGTGAAGGAAACTGGATTGGTTGCTCATTTACGTAGCTCATAGGCTCTTTACATGGAGAAGCAGGATAAAGTGAAATGAAACAGTACGGTAAGTATCGCGCTAAAAGCGGGATGGAAAAACCTGACAAGAAAGAAACCCTGCGAGGAAAACCTCTGCGACAAATCATGCAGGACACCTGGGGGCTTGGATCACCTTATGTTAAGGGATAAGGAGGAGTATTGCCTTACAAAAACCTTGTTAGTGACTCTATGGCAGGAATGGCATGCAACTCTTCTTATGCTGCCTATTCGAAACTGAAAAGGCATGCAATCAAATTAGTACTTCCGTTGGGGCTAACCTACGACCCTGGGGCTGTGCTCCTGTGTCACCTGAAACACAAATGTCAAGCAGAATGCATTAGTATTTATATATTAAAATATTTGCATTTTATGGGAAGAGCTAGGCGGTAAGTAAGGACAGCGGCCGTCTGTATATTTCGTGGGTGGGGTCATATCTACCCAATGAGGAAATGAGTGTGGGTGTTGTATGTGCGTGAGCCTGTTTGTAAACAAACAGAGTGGTGCTAAATGTCGGAGGTGTTGTTTGATGAAAGGAATCTAGGTGTTCTCGTGATTATTCGCAAAAACTAATTTTGGAATAACTGAAGTCCGTAGTGAAAGTGGGCTTATTCTGTTAGTCATAGGATATAGTTGTGTTAATCTAATTGTTGCTTTCTTTAACGTGTTGGTAATGTGAGGGTACCAAGTCAGGTCTCTGTCGAGTATGACTCCCAGATATTTGGCCTGCTTTCCCCAGTGAATGTCCTCGCCTAATAGTTTCAGTGGTGCGTTGAGTACTTGTGTCCTACGTTTGGAGAGAAGCAGACCCTGGCACTTATTCATGTTTACCAAAACTCTCCAGTAGCTCAGCCATGATTCTAGTACTGTAAGGTAGTCCTGGAAATTGGAGTGTATTAGATGTGGTTCCCATGACTGAGCAGATATCGCAGTGTAATCTGCAAATATGGCCAATTTTGTGTTGAGTGTTGTCGGTATGTCGTTGATGTAGATGTTGAGCAATACGGTTCCAATAATTGAGCCCTGAGGGACTCCGGCCGATAGTAGTTTGAGTTTGGTCTACATCAACCCTAAACTTACGGTTGGACAGATATGAGCTAAGTGTATAAGCTCATCTGGAAAGCCATAGTATCGTAGTTTTTATTAACAGCCCGTTGTGCCAGACCCGGTCAAAGGCCTTTTCAATGTCCAGGAAGACTACCCCAGTCGAGCAGTAATGGTGAAAACCCTAGGTTACATACCCCACGGCTCTCACCAGCTGATACGTGACCTAGTGTTTAGTCCTTAAGCCAAATTTCTCTGGCCTCAGTATGTTGCGTGTTTGGATATGCTTGTCGATATGTTTCAGCAGGATTTTTGCAAATGCCTTGCCCATCGTATTCGACAAGCTTATTGGTCTGTACGAGTCAGGTTTGCTGTGGTCAGTTCCCGGTTTGGGGAATACCAAGATATTGACCTCCTTCCAAGCGTCCGGGAAGTGTTGTGTCCGGAGTATAGGATTGTATATGTTTGAGAGATAAGTGATCGCTTTCTCCGTGAGGTTTTTTAGGGTTGTGTTGGTGATGGTATCTGATTCAGGAGCTTTCCTGGAGTTTGTTTGTGAGATTTCTAACTTTATCTCTGGGAATGTAGTGTCACTGATTGGCTCTAATGCAGGGTATTAGGCTAACTGTGCTGTTTCTAAGTCTGCTTTAGCTGTAACAGCTGCATCAGGGGGTTGGTCGTTTGTTTGTAACGTGCTCTCAAGCTTATCAGCAAACAAATAAACTTTGAAGGAGAAGATCTTAACAAAGAAAAGACCCAGGCCGCCCGTCAAGGCTGCCCATGTCTGAGCAGATTTAATAACACTTAAGAGCGGTTCAAAGGTTGTTTCGCCCAGTTTATAGAGCGAGCAAGGTAGGTGCGATCAAGGATGGGTCAACGGGGGCTGCAGGAGCCAAACGGGGCTTCGGCTGGGGTTTTATGGCCGTCATGGCCTTTGCAAGCTTGGGGCGTCTATCGTCCTGTTCCCTTTGCGGGGAATATACCCTGGTTTTAGGAACGGGGCTGTTGTTGACGACTCTGCCTTAGGACCAGAAGCGAGGTTGGGTTTCGATAGATTAGGAGTAGGAATTAGGGCCGACTTGGGTGGGACCGCCGGTTTGCTTGAGGTAATGGTAGGATATGGCCTTTGAACCGGCTTCCCAGAGAATGCCGGAACAGATGCTTCGGCGAAGGAAATGGTGGTGTTGTGTACCGTGAATCCTGTGTTGTGTTTTGGTTGAAGGGGCCGGTTTCGGGGTTTTATCCCCGACGGCCTTCTTCTTTGCTTGGGCCTTGGATTTGGTGGCCTGCTTGTAATTGGCTCATCCTCGATAGTTTGCAGACCCGCAGAGGATTCACTTGAAGTGTTCTCGATCCTCTTTGCAAGTTTTGGAATCGTGACCCTCGCCACATTTAACGCACCGGGAAACGGCCCCAGAAGAAATTGTTGTGAGGCCTATCCTCTGGGAGAGGAAGCATTGCACAGAACCTGTGGGGTGCCTGTAGGATACCACTCGTATTTCATTTAGCAAATATAATTGAGCGCCATTGCTTAACGTGAGTCTTTTTTAAACGCTAGCTAAACAAGGAAAGTGGGCAGAGGTTTCTTGCTAAAGTGTCCGTTCATTTGGGACTCTTTGAAGACCTTCATACTCCTGTTTTCAGGACGTTTCCTACCTCCGCTGCTTCGCTGGATTCATCCGCCCCTCTAACTACTACTTTAAAAATTCCCATTTTGCGAGATGGAATACGTGGTGGGACACGTCCTTTCCCCAAGTTTCCTTTGAAAGTGTATATAGTCGTCGTAGGTGCGCTCATAGGTTCACTCCATCCTTCGCCTTGGTTCCCATATCAAAGGGAGGATTGTTTTTGGACTTAAACTCCTTACCTATGTATGATAAACGATGTCGATCTGGGTAGATTGCAACCCAGATGCCCCTGCAGTGTTTGTGTTTGTAATGAGTCAGTCTTTGGTGATTGACGTCCTTTGGTGAAGCTCTGTGAGCTTCCGCGCTGGCTACGGCACCGGTAGTCTTTACTGGGTCCACGGTCTTGCGTTTTGCCTCGGTTGTAATCCCGGAGTCGGACTGGTTATTCTGCTTCTTCCTCTTCCTCCTTACGACAGGCCGATGTCTGGCATCATCTTAGACGCATTCAGCAGCAGAGCCTTCCGCCATAGTGTAATCAGTGCCTAGCTCTGATTGGGAGTAGATACTGACAGGAGTGGCTGGTCTAGATGGTCCCTCGGAGGTCCCGCCAAGTGCCGCTGCCGTAGACGTGGAAGACGCCCTCGGAGGTCCATACACCATCAAGGAGGTGAGAGGAACTGGTTCCCAATGGCTGCCCAGCCGCTCGGGGGCCCGCATTGCGCCTCTCTAGTCGACATTACTAGGGAGGTGTAAAGATTGCAAGCAGTTCCGCTAGGTCGGCTTGTATATAGAAACTGGGGTACTGGCGGTGCAGAGGCTGTCTACTATTAAATTAACTAATAGAACTTAATCAAAGTAAAATAATTTAACTGGGGCTAATTAGACTGCTACAACACAGCCATAATCTGATATAATCTCATACATTAAATTTAACCAGACTTTTCTAGACTAAAAATGATTTTATATTTAATATTTATAAGGTTTTGCATACGAAAACTTTTTATTGATTAGCGCTTTGGTCGTTTTATGACAAATATTAGTTTGAACAAACTTTGACTCCTGCAAAGGATAAATAATAATACTACCAATATTTAAATAAAAAATATTAGCTCAAAGTTATTCTTTGTAGGAAAGAATTTGTATTACGTAACCATTGAAAGAATTTAGCCGTCCCCGATCAGTTCTTTCCTGACCAATAAATGTGGTCAGAAAATCCTACCAAGTGCTTTGTTCTTCCCTTAGTAACTACCCTCTCTCCTGACGGCCTTGGAATCCTTCTTTAGGTCGTGATAAGCAATTCTGCTCCAGGTTGTCGCCAGTGCTTCGGCCTCAAAGCCGTCCTTTGGCTGTTCAAGTTTAAATCACAGAAAATAATAAAATTTTATCATTTACTAGCTGACCCAGCGAACTTCGTACCGCTTAAAAGTAAAGAGATGGCTTGTAAAATATAGCTGAATCTAATGTAGTATTTTATTAGGATAAAAATAGCTGAACATATAGTAGTCGCTCAAGAAAAGTGTGAAACTAATAGTTCTTGTTTGAATGTTATTTATTGAAGTGCATTCGGATATAGATATGTTTGGTTTTTCTTTCTGGTGTGTACACAAATAAATTAAAAGATATATCGGCTTGTGAGCAAGCCCCATACAGCTGTTAGTGTGAGAAGTATGTACTTTCAAAACTAAGTCCAAATAATTTTAATTTGTTGAGTGTTGCATAGCAACCAAAATTTGCAATGAATTCAATGAAATGTGTTACGATAAGATGATATAGAAAATCATATTCTATGCTGTATTCGTACTTGAAAAATTTATATGTTGTCTGTTTGTGAAGCTGTTTTGTTAAAATCCTAGCATCGTTTTATAGGTTAATGTTTTTCTGCTAAAATTAATTGATTTTGGGGTCACGTGTCACCCCCCTAGGCTACACACCTAACACCTACATTTCTCAGAAACCTTCCCCGGAAAGGACTCAACAATATCCCACAGTTTCATGGTGATCGGATTAGTGGGTTAGTAATGAATAAGGCTCATTCATACATACATACGTATACATAAATTAATTTTTATATCAATTATAAAACCCCTGGTAGGACGAACTAGAAAGATTAAAAAAAATCATACTTCTTGAGAAAGGAATGTTTTTCTTTGAATTTCTTTTAAATGTAACTGAATTGGAGAAAATGTACTAAATTGTTATTTATTTTTAGCAGAAATCTTTTCAAAAACAATTTCTCGTTCTGTAATTTATTGCATCAAATGACTTTTTTTAAAAGGACTTTGAATTGTTTGTATTTGAGAAATGGATTTCAGAACTAATATTTAATTCAATTTATTACTGATGTAATATTTTGTAATGACAGTTAAAGCAAAGTAATCTACTTAATTCTTAGAACAACCAATTCCTTACTTTCACGGCCTGTGCAAAGCTTTCTGTAGTTACCTAAACCGACTTTGCTTCGTCCGGCCACGGCAAATTCCTCTTTCCCAATTATAAACGGCAATGTGACCAACAATGAATCAGCTGTTTTTTTGACGAGAGTTTTTTTAGTTTAAAGCTATTTTTTCGACTTACAAATAATCGTAAATAACTGAACGTGTGTGAAATGTATGTTTGTTGTATTTTAACTTGATATTATTCAGAAATGTCAATATCTAAGTAAGTAAATTTTATTTTTGTTATTTGCCTAAATTGCTACATAAGTATTTCAATTTATAGTTGATGGAATTTAAAGTTAATATAGGTTCTAAAAAACTTAATGTAATTTTCTCGTATTCTGAACACGGTTATTTAGTAATGGCAAAAGCTATTAGGTATTCAAGTAAACCTAAACTGCTAAACAGTATTATAGCTAACGTTATAATCTAAACGAATATTGAGTTTTACTTTCGTGTGATTTTGCCTTTACTTGCAATAATTGTTTACAAATAGTTGGTTAGGCCTGTATTCTTACTGGCAACATCCTAGTAGAACTCTTCCCTTACGAATGCAATATTTAGGCCTTTAATTCTAATCCCATGTTTGGAATAACATGCATGTTTTAGTAAGACCAACGTAATTAATTGAGTAGAACTGCTTTTCATAACCTTTTTGTTAGGCAGTGTTTTGTTTTAGAAGTTACTATTGATTTTTTAACAATATAAGTAGCCTACAAATTTCGTATTCACATCATTCTGTTTATTAATGACTCAAAATAAAATTAGAGATTCATTGTCTCCTAAACTGTTAAACTGAGTTCTTACTTGCAAACAACTTGAAGCAGCTTTGGTGTGATTTTCAATTTAAGTAAGTAAAATATACTCTTAAGCAGAATATACTTCTGTATTGCCACAATATGACAATGTTTAGTTTTATCTGAGAAGGACTTATAGTTATAAACAATATTTTTCTCTTTTCTGTTACTGGGAAATATTTATACAGTAGTCCTTGGTTCTGTAAGGAGGGGCTCAGTAAAGTGGTATTATACTACTACTTGGTTGCCACAATTCATCTTTTCATATGTGAAAAATACTCTAGGCATTTGTTCGGCTCTAGACGTTGTGGGTCAATGGGCGATTCACTATTGCTGTCTAGTGCTGAGGATTTAATTGGAAAAGAATGATAGAGTTACTCAATTCTGCTTAGGGCTTTAAAATATATTTTCTTGAAATTATTCTATTAACCCTAAACTGTTACTCGTTCATGTTAAATTGGGGCATTTATAAGTTTATGTATCTTAGAGAAAAGTTTTGAAATAAACACTTATTAAAAACGAAGTGAAGCAATATGGAAAATAAACAACCAACTATAAATACACCTCTTAGTATGGAATTACATTCAATATATTACATAGATAGTTCAGCTCGTGTAACATTATGTCACGGTTCCCGGCGGCGCGGAGATATTGTTGAAGAATTGTTAGAGTTAGTTCTGTCTTTTCATATATAAACCTAAAATATTTATCTATATTTTGATGGCCTAAACTAAAATCTATTTTATAAAGCATTACTTTATTTTAATTTGTATTGACTATGCAACGTTGCGACGTTATAACCATAATCCATAATTGTTGGGTTCAAGATATTATATTGAAGAGAAGTATGACCATTAGTATTTAAAAATATGTGATTGATATGATAACATGAACTGTCAACGCTTCTACATTCAGCCCAAAGAATTGATATATCGGTGTCAACTATACCTAATCTTTAAAAGTCAAGAAGCAGTGTCTATGTACTTCGGTCACGTATTTAAAGAATAAATAATACAGACTACCACAAACGAATAACGCAGAAGTGAATCTTCGGTTGCATTTTGATAGTGCAATAATACGTCTTGTTTTTTAAGAATAGGATGGGTGTATGGACAGGTTTCCACAATCCTAACTTGCAATACTATAGTTCTATGTGGTTAATGTTGGAACATGCAATAGAAACCAATAGTTTATTGTTACAATATCGCAGCATTGCATACAAGTTGGCATTTAATATGGCCAACGTATGTGTACTACGTGTTAATTTCTATGTTTCCACTAAAGAGATAAGTAAACAAACATAGGTAATCAGAGGCTGAAGTCGATCGATGATAGAAACAAATAATGTTTTTATCCTTATATAAATATTTCTATATTGGGAGAAAATGGTCATAGTCAAAAGTCATAGGAAGAAAATTTGATTATTTTCCTTTACTTGAGAGAAAACCACATTATATAGGAAAAAACTGTTGGTGTTATTATATACATACAGCGTATTATAAATACAATATTTACAAATCTTTCGGACGATTATTCAATACCCACTGCCCTTAGTGATTCACGTTGAACCTACAAAACAGTAAAAACATTTTGTATCTTCTTTTGCACTAACAGTAAGATCGACATCGCTAGTTTTTACCAGTAATCTGTATATACAGTACAACAGTGCTTTTTTATCGCGAGTTTTTTAACTGCTTCTTCATTTTTATTTGTAGCTATTTCAAAAAAACTGAAAATAGTTAATAAAAAAATGAAAACCAGGAGTAAGATTTAATACAATAATTAGAGATGTTTGAAATAGACTTAAATCTGGTTTGAGAAATCCCCAGGTTCTTCGCCCGGCCTTGTAGAAAGTAACATCCTTGTATTAAAACACGATGAAAGTTAAGGTGTTTTACCTGTGATCCTTGTGGAAAAGATATGCTGTAGGAATTAAATAAATTCGTATGACTACAATGAAAATATAATGAATGTACTTAAACTAGAGGATATGGAAATGGGCAAATATTGTATCTGTAAGAGAAGATGGGGCTTCATGTAATGGGTAAATATAATAAATATACTATATCAATTACCGAACCCCTTTAGAGCCCTGCTGTCCACCTCCACTGCACTATACATACATCAGGAGGCACTGTGTGATTGATTTTTACTCGAAAGGTATGTGTACTACGTGTTAATTTCTATGTTTCCACTAAAGAGATAAGTAAACAAACATAGGTAATCAGAGGCTGAAGTCGATCAATGATAGAAACAAATAATGTTTCAACTTTGGGAGAAAACGGTCATTATATTGGACAAAACTTTTGGTGTTACTCGTATTTTAATATAAATACAGCCTTTACAAATCTTTTGGAGGGTTGTTCAATACCCACTGCTGTCCTTAGTGATTTACGTTTACCTACGAATCGAAAGAAAGAGATGAATATGCTTAAATGCAGGTAACTATATCTGCGTCATACTCAATGAGAATACCTCATGGTGAACATCGCCCGAATATTATATTGTAGACGCATTTATATCAAAATCGAGCTATGGGGCCCATAAAATGCGGAGATCAGGTTGATTCCTTCATCTTGGAGAGGCTTGGACTTAAGTTTATTTATAACAATTTGCATGACATGGTATCATAAACAATAGTATACCTTACGTTCAATCTAAAGCTACCGGTTACTAACTATAAAAGATTGTGTTAATTGATAAAAAATAAGTTATCAAAACAAATACACAAATAAAAAAATTGAAAACAGTCAAAACCTTTTGTATCTTCTTTTGCACTTACAATAAGATCGAAATCGACACGTCCTCATTTTTATTGGTTGCTACTTCAACAAAATGGAAAATAGTTAATAAAAAATGAAAACCAGGAGAAATATTTAATATAATAATAAGAGAAGATGTTTGAAATCGACTTAAATCCGTTTTGAGAAATTCCCAGGTTCTTCACCCGGCCTTGAAGAACGTAACATCCTTGTATTAACACAACGAAAGTTAAGATTTTTTACCTGTAACCGTTGTGGAAAAGATATGCTGTATGAAATAAATAAATTCTTACAACGACTACAATGAAAATATAATGAATTTACCTAATTTAGAGGGTAAGAGAAAATGGCAAAAATTGTATCCGTAAAAGCAGATGGAGCTTAATATGATGGGCATAATATAATATATATAATAAATATACTATATCGATTACTGAACCCCTTTAAAACCATGCTGTCCAGCTCCACGGCACTATACATACATTAGGAGGCACTGTGTGATTGATTTTTACTCGAAAGGTATGGAAGCAAACGCATTTTAAACACTGCGTTTACCTTAGCCTATTTGTCCTTTCAACTCCTGTCTAATTTATTTCACAGATACACGTCTAAGATACATCGATATGAGTTATAACAGTTCACTCTAAAACTCACTACACACTAGTGTATTAAAATATACAGACTAGTTTCGAAGACGATGTCGCCTCCTCAGTAAATGAAGAGGCGTTGCCTTCATCAAACTACATCATTATAAATTAACGATAGGCAAATTATTTGTATCGTGCAAATATAAAACAAATAAGATGAAACATTTAAAACTCAAACAATAAAGACATCCTAACCCTCAGAACACTAAACTCCTTACTCAGGTGGGGTATCTATTTTACATTAATATTTCTCGTTTTACCAATATATTAACTGTTAATAAGTTTGAAAGAGTTTTAAAACATATTTTAACAAACTAGAGCTATAAAGTATTCGTTTATAAAATAAGTTTATTACAAAATTATAAATAAAAACGGAAAATCAAGTTAAGGATTAATATATAATTATTAAAATTTAAACATTACTTGAAACATTTTAACTAGCCTCATTGATTACTGAGACATCTCTAAACTAGTTTATTATCCAAGTCTACCAAGCATCATGAGTGTTGTAGCTAATCACTTGTTTACCCTAGGATGGTCCGACGTAAAGAAATGCTGATTGTCCAGGCAATGCTTGGTCATCGCTGAGTATTCAGGTTTGTAGTTTTTAAAGTGCTGCTCCCTATTTCTTGTCTTAATACTCATACGGGTGTGGCCAATATATACTCCATCGCACATATCATACTGTAAATTCCCGATTTCTCAAATTCGGATGTCTTGGACTTATTCTTTATGAGCAGGCTTAAGAGCAATGGTAAAGAGACAAAGAAATATCTTCCTCTGGTTTGGACCCTTTATGTCGACGATGTATTTGGAACTTAATGGATTCTTTCCCTTGATAAATTTATTACAGAGGTACACATGGGGAATAGTATTGACTGTGTATTTATGATACAAAAAATACTAACTTAAAATAGATAACTCTTGTGAGTAAGGAGTTTGGTGTTCTGTAGGTTAGGATATCTTTATTGTTTGAGTTTTAAATGTATTGATTTGTTTGTTTTATAGTTATCCTATTACATTTTTATTTGGAAAGATAATTTGGAATTGTTTGTATATTTATAAAATAAGCGTAGAATAAGCCTCGTGAAGAAAAAAATTGGATTAGGTTAGGCTCGATCATGTTATATGTTAAAGTAGACCAAGTAAAGCCTTTTCATGTTTAGAGTGCGTAAGTTAGGGATAGATTTTGTATTATTGTTGCCCCGATTATCTACCTGAAAAGTTTTTATACTTATCTAAACAAAGAATATGGGAAACAGTTTAAAAATTCTATTTATTGAAAATGCCAATAGCATTCGTTTTTTATTTTATTTACGTTGGAATTGCTAATCTAATCTTCAAAAATTTTAAAATTATCTTAAATAGATTAAGCAGTGGTATGAATAAGATTAACCCGACTCACTAAACATAACCTATGTACCGTCGTCGGTTGTGATCATTATCTTATTGGATCTTATTTTCTAATCTATAAATATTTCTCGTTTTGACCTTTCTTTCTCAAAAGAAATTACCTAAATTTTATATAGTAGCGGCTTAACACGAATATAGATGCAAATATTATTTGAGTTTTGATATCACTATTTTGACAATGGGAGAGAATGGTCATGGTCGAAAGTCACAGGAGATATAAATGACTATTTCTCTTTATTTATTGTAAGAAGAAAAGTACATTATTTTACTTAGGACAAAGCTGCTGATACGATATTATTTGAGGCTCAATATTTTCAAGATTTTGGAGGTTTTGAAGGGCAAACCCTGCTGCCTTGAGTGATTTGCTTTTAAGTCACAAATGTAAGCGATTTAAAGAGATAAAAAACGGTTGGATGAAAAAAAAACAGTGAGAACTTGTACTCGCGATTGGATCGGTGATTAACAACAATTTCTAGCCGCTATCACTTACAAAAACACTTCTTTGACAGGTGATCACCGTCCGTAGATAGTTTTGCAGATGTACATTAATATATACGTGATAAGACATGATATGCAGAAACTGCTGTGTCTCGTCCGCTCTTTATCTTGGAGCTACTATGGCCAACCTTTGTTTACACATGTCTATCTGAAACGATCACATAAACTGTCGACACTCTGACATTCTCTCTTCTCAAATGCTATTTCTAACTGTGAATTAGAAAATATTTATTAGTTATAATTATATCTGAAATTTCCCGTTTTATCATTTTTACAAACCGTAAATTTCTTCTTACAATTATCTGTGGAATATATATTTACGCATTATTATTTCTATTGAAATTCTATTCTTCCTATCAATTACGACTTGTGAGAAAGCCAAAACTCTTTATTAAATATCAAAAGAACGAAATTGTGTAGCCCGTGTACAATGAATAATTATCTTGCAATCCTAAAGTCTAGTTTACTTTAAACATTAGCAAATAAAAACAGATAAAAGACATACTACACTAGACTCACAAATTGGTCATTTATTTCCTCAATGACAAATTCATCATCATCAGTGAGTTTTGCTAGTACAAACTCTAACTTACAACTGGTAATATCTTACTCCAATTAAAAAATCAAACAAATTCATTAATTTATTTCAGCGCTGTTAACGTTTATTTATAACACTTTTAGATCAGAATAATGACCACTCCTTCAATAGATAGGCCTACACTAGGCCCGGCTACATTTATTTGTCACTTTAGTTTTGTTTAGTGCGCACAATGTGTGTCACGTTTCGGAATTTGTGGCCGTTAACATTCAGACCTAATAGATAAAGGATTATGTACATGAATATTGTTAATCACGTTTTAAATTAAAAAAAAAACATTTCTGATTAAAATTCAATGAAACCACAAAGATTATTTGTAAATAGATGAATCATTTTTCATAGAGTAAAATATTTTTTCAAGTTTATGAAGTTTAAATTCTAAACAGATGTTTAATATTTCCAATAATGGAAAGAGAAGAACCAAGTTATATCACCTTTCATAACATTTCAGTTAGCCTTAATGCAAAAATACATATGCAAAGTAATATAAAAACCAAAATTTTATCTGAAAAATATAAGCATAACCTGCATGCAATGATTACAAATCAACATTAAAATTGTAAACTCTAATTACAAAAAATTCAAACATATTTTAATAATGATTATAGTACGGGGTAAAAATGTTTGTAACTGGCTAAGACAATGATATTTAACCTCAAAAATATAACTAAATAGAAGATATTAGGTGCAAATAATTAAATATATTAAAAAAATCGATTAGAGATATATAAAAAAATATATATTACAATAATTAGTCTGGTTTTTGAGATTTTATAAAGAATAAATTGAATAGACTCTTTTTCGATATACGAATTGTAGCTTTAAAACAACTAATTAGTGTAAAGATATTGGCGTCGGCTATGTGTCTGAAGTCGTCACAAGACACTTTCCACAAGAAGTGTGTAATACGAAAAAGCCCCTAAACGTACCACGAACAAGAAGTGTGTGTAAACTACAGTTCCTCACAAAAGCTTACCCACAAGTAAAAGTACACACTGTACAAACAGTTTGGCGACGGTAGCGCTCTCTGGTGTAAAACTAAGAAGCGTTCAGAGGTGTGCGAAAAAAACAGTCGTATGCAAAATAATGACGTTGTGGGGTCGTCTTCAAAAATTAAATTAAACATGTTTTCTGATGATAAGACACGTAGGTAAACTAGTGTCAGCTATTAAAAACATAGGTGAAATTCTGGCGACCCCCACAAAAATTGGCGACCCCACAATGAGCTCGCTTTGCAGAAGAAACTCCCGACAAGTGTCCTCTCACAAACACACACGAACGCACACTAGCACACGCCAACGCACACGCAAACGCCCAAGCTTACGCACTTACACGCATACCTACAAACACACACACACGCCCACACACACAGACACCCATACACACACACACGCACACATACACACACAAACACAGACACACACACACAGACACACACACACACACACACACACACACACACACACACACACAAACACACACACACTCACGCACACTAACACACGCCCATGCACACGCAAACACTCACGCATACGCACTTAAAAGCATACCTACAAACACACCCACACCCACACACACAACCACTCATGCACACAAACGCACACATACACACACACACACACACTCTGGCGCACGCCCACGCACACACACATGACACAAACACGCACACACACACACACACACGCGCATACACAATCACACACACACACGCTTACACACGTACACGCAGACACACACACACACACGCAAACACACATACACGCACACACACACACCCTCACATACACACACACACACACACACACGCACACACACACACACACACACACGCACACATACATACACGCATACACACACACTCGCATACACACACACGCACACACGCACTCACACACATACACGCACGCACGCACACACATATACACACGGCACGCACATGCAAACACACACACACACACACACACACACTCATACACAAACACTGGCGCACATACAAGTACTCTCCCGCTCCCTTACACACACACACACACACTTACACGCATACCTACAAACACACACACACACCCATCCACACAAACACTCATACACACACAAGCACACACACACACATACACACACACAGACACTCATACACACACACACACATACTCACACACACACACACACACACACACACACACACATACACTTATAAACCCACACACAAACACTGGCGCACGCCCACTCACACACACACACACACACACACACACGACACACACACACACTTACACACACACACACACAACCACACAGACACACACACGCTTACATACACACACACACACACACACACACACACACACACACACACATACACACACACACACACGCTTACATACACACACACACACACACACACTCACAAAAAACTAAATAATTTGAAACTTGAGAAACAAATGAAAATAATACCTGAAGTTAAATATCATAGCTTTCACCCTAATGTTGTTAATTTATCTAATACTAAATTTAATAATTACGAAATTAAACTACTTGAAAATAATTAAATCAATATAAAAAGAAACATAAATAAAGATATTGAAAATATAAAAATAGATACAGAAATAGCCATTAGTAAATTAAATGAAAATATACAAGATAGTACCGGAATCGAAGCAGCTCATGATTTAAAAAAATTAGTTAAAACTAATAAAATTAATAAAACCCATAGACAAACATATGTAGGAGTTAAAGATTCAAAAGATAAACTACAAAATAACAATCTAATTATAATAAAGTCTGCTAAAGGTAATGCTATTTTAATTAAGATAGAAAATTAATATTAGAAATTATAAATACATTAAAAGTAATAAAAAAATCAAAATTATTTTTCATATACTAATAAAATTTACAAACCGGAAGATGGTTTGCCATGGGTTCTCCCTTGTCGAATATAATATCTGAAATATTTTTACAATATATAGATGATAAAATAAATAAAATTATACAGACATTTGATAAAAACTGTTATTGGTTTAGATATGTAGATGATGGTTTGTATGTATCTAATAATAATGGTATAAACTTAATAACTATATTAGATAAAATAAATGTGATAAATAAAAATATTAATTTTACTTATGAAATGGAGAAAAATAATAAGATCAACTTTCTAGATATAACAATTATAAGAAATAATAATGAATTTGAATTTAACAAATATCGTAAACCGACACAAACTAACCAAATTATATCTAATAATTCTAACCATACGTATAATCAAAAGATGGCTACATTATACAATTTATTATATACATTACATAAAATACCTATGAATAATGAAAAAAAAATAAGAGAGAAAAACATTATCTATCAAATCGCTATTGAGAATGGCTATAAAAAGAAAACTGTTGATAAACTTAATTTTAATATTTTAAAGAAAGAAAATAATAATCTAATTTAAAAAAATAATGTTGAAAATGTCATATGGACTTCATTTGCATTTTTTGGTAATGAAGTAAAAAATATCACAAAATTGTTTAAAGGTAGCAACATAAAATTCGCATATAATACTAATAATAAATTAATATAATGAATAATAATAATATTAATATGCATGAATAAACGGTGTATATAAATTAGAATGTGATTATTGTAATAAAGTTTATATAGATACAAACTAAAAAAAACTTAAAAATAGATATAAAGACCATTTTAATGCATATAAAAAGCCAGAAATTTATAAATCAAATTTTGCTGGTCATTGTATTAATAATAATCACATATTTCCTAATATAGATAATATGATACTTGTAAGAGAAATTAACAAAGGCCTGAGAATGAATATTTATGAAGCTTTAGAAATACATAAATATAATACTAATAATGAGTTGATAAATGAACAAATACAAGTGAAATCTAAATTTGATAGTATATTCAGTGTTTGTAATATTAGGGCAGCAAAATAAAAAAATAAAATTTGTTTAACCACATTGTAATTGATTTAGCACAGCTGTTTATTTGATCTAATTTGCACATATGTCAATTTTAAATGTTTAATATTCCTGATGATGTTTGTACTGTTAGCCAACGAAAAGCTTTGAATTGTAAATTCAATTATAATTCTTGTATTTGTATTTTGACTTATTTATATATATATATATATATATATATATATATATATATATATATATATATAGAGAGAGAGAGAGAGAGAGAGAGAGAGAGAGAGGGGATTTTAAAAACAAGATGTTTCGTATAAATATGATGTACTAAATACTTCTATCTCATAAAGAAAAACCACTTGTGTCTGTGAAATATAAGTAAGTGCTAATATATTGCAATCAATGCTATATATTGGACATATATATATATATGTAAGTGCTAGTATAGGTAAGCTGTTAAAGTATTCACATGTGTTTTAGTACAAACTAGTAGCTCACGTGAAGATGGAATCAACAATTATATACATGTATTAAGTATGGAAATACGTTTTGTTTTACTATTGGTAATGATTACAGATAATTCCAATAGAAGAAAATTGTAGATTTTTATATTTGTCAAAGCTTTTTACAAATAAAATATGTATTAGCTACTCCAGGAAAAACAATAATATAACACAATTTACATATGTATATATAAATACACATATAATACAATGTACTGTGTATGAAATACGAATCTTTCGTACATATACCTCATGATCACATCTTTTTAATGTTTTTTCAAAACATTTTCTATTTAGCATTACTCTATGTTTATCAAGGGGAAAACGACTGGTAAATTTACACTTTACACTCCCAGATATTCCAGATTATTTTAAACCTTTCGTTTCGTTTAAAAACACGGAACCCAGAAGGTTTTTTATACAAATTATTATCAAAGGTTATTGAAGGAAGAGAACAGAAAAATGTAAGAATAAATGATTATAAGAAAAGCAAAGATAATGGACAATCGTTGAGTTTATTAACAAATAAAGGTTTTGGTATAAATACAATTTCTCAAACATGTGCCGAATCGGGGAACACTATCTAAAGATTAGTTCTATAGTCGAAAAAATATAACATTATTTTGCGGTAAAAAAAAAATATTTATTCGTGTCTGGAATCGAAACAGGAACGCTTTAATTTCTTGGAGAATTGTGGCAATAATTACAAAAAGTACGGTTTTTGTTATAAATTAAACAAAAGAATCTTACAAAACGACTGAGCTTTGTAGTGCGGAAAAATGTGGAAAATTTTTAACCTAACGGAATCATCCTTACACAGGCGCCATGCTTAGGAACAGATCATCCTTACACGCCCGCCAATTACAGGAAGACAATGAGTGTTAACAAAAACCTAATATTATGTTCTTCAAAAAATCCGTTTCTAAGCAACAATTATAAATTTACGTTTTGTTTTTAGTAGTTTGTTGAATCACTAACAGACTGCGTTTCCGTATAAAATCGAGAGAAATTAAGTATTGAAATACCTAATATGTAACATATCAATAGACATGAATATAGTTTAAGTTTTACATACGTAACCAGAGATTAAAACTGAAAGTACAACATAAAATCGGATTGAAATTTATAAAAAAAATGATCGGATCCAAGACGTACAAATAGGATTTTTAATGTAATATAGTTACAATGCAAATAGTTAGGAGTTATTACTTTTACAAAAAAGAATGCAAAACACTTACAGAGATACTCACGCGGACAGGAGTAAGCTGGGTAGATAAATACTCCTAAATGATCTTTCCTCCATTCCCATACCCCAGGATATTCCTTTGTTTATTACTAGATGTATAGTTTTATTGTAAAGTTTTAACGTATTATTACATTTGCTTTAACGGATTTCCAGTTACACACAAGCAAACTTGTACCATGATCTTATTACAGATACGCCTATCTCTAAGGCTTGTATATCCTGATGTTTGCATCCGTTTATCCCTGCTCTTGTCCCCCACTCCAGCTACCTTATTATCTCAAGGTCGTTTGTATCAGTTTAATGTAAATTTTTGAAAAAGTATTTTTCGTTCGTATATTCAATGTCCCCATTTAATCTCTCTGGTCCATCATCTCATAATTCCACATGATAAGCTAGGATTACTTATCATAATGTCATGTAATAAGCAAGGTTTACGTTTCATAATGCCTTTTGATAAGCTCAGATAACGTTTGATAATGGCATGTGATAAGCTCTGATTCCGTCTCATAATCCCACGTGATAAGCTAGGACTACTTTTCATAATTCCACATTATAAGCTAGAATTACTTTTCATAATGTGATGTAATAAGATAGGTTTACTTTTCATAATGCCGTTTGATAAGCTCAAATAACGTTTCATAATGCCATGTGATAAGCTAGGAAATCTTTTCATAATGCAATGTGATAGGCTAGGATGATGACGTTTCATAATTTCATGTGATAAGCTCTAATTCCGTCTCATGATCCCATGTTATAAGCAAGGATTACTTTTCATAATGTCGTCTAATAAGCTCGGATTACTTTGCATAATGCAATGTAATAAGCTAGGATTACATTTCATAATGCAATGTGATAAGCTAGGATTACTTTTCATAATGCAATGTGATAAGCTAGGATTACTTGTCATAATGCAATATGATAAGCTAGGGTTACTTTTCATAATTCCACATGATAAGCTCGGATTACTTTTCATAATGCAATGTGATAAGCTAGGATTACTTTTAATAATTCCACATGATAACCTAGGATTACTTTTCATAATGCAATGTGATAGGCTAGGATTACTTTTCATAATGCAATATAATAAGCTAGGATTACTCTTCATAATGTCATGCAATAAGCTCGGATTACTTTTCGTAATGGCACGTGATAAGCTGGGATTACTTTTCATAATGCAATGTAATAAGCTCGGATTTTTTTCTGTTTACGACTTCAAGTTAGTTGTAGCCTACTTAGCTGTATTAGTATTCACCGTATATATCCCCTTTATCCTTTAGAATGACCATTGGCTAAGTAGCAGTGGCTTATATAACTTCCTTAGTACTCACTCCTCACATATATCCAATGTTACACCTACTACTATACGGTGTAACTCCGTAAGGTCCTTATACACCTCTTTAGGGATCCATTTTGGCTCAAGTAAGCCCTGTTTATCCTTTAGAATGACCAGTGGCTAAGTAGCAGTGGCTTATAAAACTTCCTTAGTACTCACTCCACACATATATCCAAAATTACACCTCCTACTAGACAGTGTAACTCCGTAAGGTCCTTATACACCTCTTTAGGGATCCATTTTGGCTAAGCCCTGTTTATCCTTCAGAATGAGCAAAGAGTTGCAGTATTCTACATATTTTCCTTGGTAGACACTCTCTACTTATCCTATGTTATACCTCTTCCTACAAGCCAATGTAACTCCGTACGGTTACTATAGAAAGCCCACCTTTAGTGATCCAATCTAGCTCAGGTAAACCATGTTTATGCCTTAGGACAAGCTAAGGGTAGCGCTAGTCTATATAGTTTCTTTAGTACTAACTATCCACTATCCTATGCTATACCCCTTTCCACACGCTAGTGTAGCTCCGTACGGTTACTATTGAAAGCCCACCTTTAGTGATCCACTCTGTTCCATGTAATCCATATTCAACACTCAAAAAGAGCTAAGAGTAGCGCTAGTCTACATAGTTTATTTAGTACTAACTAACCACTATCCTCTGTTATACCCCTTTCCACACGCCAGTGTAGCTCCGTACGGTTACTATTAAAAGCCCCCCTTTAGTGATCCACTCTGTTCCATGTAATCCATTTTCAACACTCAAAAAGAGCTAAGAGTAGCGCTAGTCTACATAGTTTCTTTAGTACTAACTCTCCACTATCCTCTGTTTACCTATATGTACACGCTAGTGTAAGGTATGGGTCGTAAGGTATGGTTTCCTAACTGGGATGCGGGCCCGCCTTGTTGGGTGTAAAGGTAAGTCAGAAGGGAGGACCAGTTGGGATAGAGTAAGATAGCTTCTCATTTAGTTAAAATTTAAATATACAATTTATCAAAATTTAAAACGCAATTTACACGGCAGATGTTTATACATACGTAATTTTATTGCATATGATGCTAAGAAAATTTTAATGAAATGTATGCATTTATAAAAGAAATATAAGTAAAAGTTGGGAAAATTTTGGAAATTTAAAACTAAATCAACATGACAGCGGAAAAGAATAACAGTACAAAAGTATCAACACTAACAGATTGTTTTCTTATCAGTTAAAATTTAACTTGTGAATTAAACTTTGAAAAGTCATATCATGTTTCTTTTGAAAGTATGTGAAAATAAATTAATCAATTGTTTTCAATATATATATATATATATATATATATATATATATATATATATATATATATATATATATATTTATTTATTTATTTATATATATATATATATATGTGTGTGTGTGTGTGTGTGTTATACTTTCTTATAATCGTGGCTTGTTTTCACAATTTACCTTTTAGTTCATTATTTACAGCGGATATTTTAATGTTAAAGTCAACATTCTCTTGAGTGTGTTCCTCATGAACTTCTGCCCATTTATTATGTGTTTCTTTAATATTATTTTTAGATTCTTGGAGCCGACTTTTAAGTTCAGTTACTTAGTTGGTTAAACGGATCCCTAGTTTTTTACTCATTTCTTCATTAGCTTGTCTTACTTTAGTGTCTAGTTCTTCATGAGTTATAGCTACTGTTTCGTTTGTTTTATCTGTGCTATATTGTAAATTTTCAAAACTTATTCAATTGTTCAAAGATAGCGGTTTCTCTATATTCCGCCCTAATTTTATTTCCTTATCTTCTGCTCTATCTTTATTTATTTGTTCAAAATCTTTATTTGTTTGTTCTATTAGGTTCATTAATAGTTTTTTAATGTCTAAGCCTACATCTAATGTTCCCATGTTTTATTCACTTGTCGCTGTTGGGTTCTGAACCATAGTTTCTCTGGTTTCAGTCCCCTGCCCCTGAAATCTCGCGATTTGTCGCTGCTAGTATCTGTAAACAAGTCTGGTGTTTCAATTACTTGCCGTAATTGTCCTAGATCACTAATTTTCCCACCTTTAAGTCTTTAGCCACGTTATAAAATTCCATTATCAGCGTGTAATATAACTAGAAAAATCCGGGCTGAAAGTAACAAAGCGAATTTCGACAAGGCGCTCCAGGATATGCAATTGTATACTTAAAAAGTTTAATAATCTTTTCTATTTGGAATTCAATGTTAAAATCTCTTTTAAATTAGTAATATTCTACGTAGTATAAATTTAAAAAGTATATAAACTTTATTAATTACAAAAGTCGTACTACGACAATGCCCTGTACTAATTCTTATCATAATTACTTCTATGACAGAACGATTATCCGGTATCAGTATTGTTTACCTTAAGAACCTTTTGTTAACTCCACGATTTAACTCAATTAGTCGCATTTGTTTTGCAATACTCAATGGCTAGGTAATAAAACCAACATGTATCCGAGCAAAAACGAGACTAATTGAGGAACAATCAGATCTTTATAATACACCAAGGGAGTTCGCATCAGTCTCATATGAGTCGGCTACGCGCTTGTACCTAGTTCGGTGTCACCTTCCAATGGACAAAGGAATCCGTACACAGCTTTATCCATCAGAAAGGTAAGTTGATTAATTTCAAATATTGAAATGTATAAATATCAAGTGTAATCTTGGAACATTTGTGTTTAAACTTTCAAATAATTATTTCATGTAACGATTTAGAACTTAGATATTTTCCTTAGTTATACAACTTCACAGTTAAAAACTTTATCTTTTGTGGGATTTCGGGCCCTGTCTCGTCTTGTAAATCCCAACACTAATTTCAAAAGCCAAGTTCTGCTGCTCGTAAACCCTTTTATTCTTAGATGTAATAATTCCATTGCTATAATACTATAAAGCAGGGAAGTGCCTTGTTTATTTGTTTAATTATTTATTGCATTCAAGGTTTAAATTTAAACCTTTAATGGCAATAGGAAACTTTAAAATTATACCTAGGGAACTAACTAGCTGACACGTCGTCCGGCGCTGCGATATCAGAAGAAAGGAATGCCAAGCAAAATACAATTTTGCCATTAATATTGAAAATCGATTTATGTACATTTAGGAAATATTTGTGCCGTTTTAATTCGAGTTTTTATTTGTTGGAGTGTTTTTCTATTATTACATTCCCCGATACGATTTTTAACCTCTTTTGAATTTTACGAAAAACTGAATTCATGAATTCTAACCATGTACTTGTATATTCTGTACATGTATATGAAGAGCACAGTGGTATAATGTATTACACTAAAAATATAATATTTTTATTATTTTGTGATATTAAGTTATTGTAATAATATAAGTAAGTCTATTACAATATTATTTATAATACTATAATATAATATATAATAGTATTATATATAATTATTATAATATTATAAATAATATAAAATATTTTTATTGTAATATATTGTACCACTGTTCTATTGATATTTTAAATTATAATGACTTCACGGGCAACTGAGCAAAACCATTTTAGAAAGTTAAGTTTAAAGTTAACATCAGTTGCAAGTTGATATTAGTTTTTTGAAAAATGTCAACATGTTAAAGTTTACCCTAAACTTATAAATGGTATCCGTATTAAGCATAATAATTCACGTACCAAGAGAGTTATCGATTTTATGAAACTTAAATAGTTAAAATGATAAATTACATGTCTGTGTAGTAGATTAGCTAATTTAGAATTTAAAATAAATTACACTTTAAACTTGCGAACTTGAAATACACTTCAGACTTGGGTATTGATTGGAATAATTTTTGTAAGTCGTCTGAAGACGATGACATGTTCATCGAAATATACATAATGGTTTAATCTTAGATAATTTGTATTATCAGTTTTTAGGGGTTGTTTTCAATATTTTTATTATTATGTAGTTATGTATACTGAAAAAAAACTATAGACACTCCGTAATATATATGAAAAACTCGGCACTAAATAAATTTCAATCAATATTTTTACCATTCAAGTGGTTAGATAAAAACCGAATTCGTATCTTTCTCAAAACAATTTACCTAAATTATATTGGCTATCTATTAAATTCAAATATACGTTAACACCCAAAGTAAAATTAATTTTTAAATATAAAACGATTTAGCAATCTTCAGAAGTACTGAACAAAATTAATTTAATTTACAACGTAACATATATAGCAAAAAAATATTGAGGTTATAAATTTATTCCTATTTTTTCTTAAGCACTGTCACTTAAATCAGCTGTTTTTTAATTCAATCAATCAAAGAATATAAAACTAAATTAGAAATAGGCCCTTTGTCACAACTCATGAAATTATTATGTCTACATTTATATATATAAATACTTTCAAAAATATTTAATAAACTTATGTTGTTAACATTTTTCATTAACTTAATATGATTGACATCTAAACTATGGTTTGTGTCTATTATATGTTCTGCTACAGTAGATTTTTCTGGTCGGAGGTACTTAATATGCGAAATATGTTCTTTAAATCACTAGACGATTTTTCTCCTAGACTGACCTATATAAAATTGATCACAATCTTCACAATTAATTTGAAATATACCCGATTTTTCTAACATAAGAATTTTATCTTTCGGATTCCCTAACAAACTTCCTATATTATTTGAACTTTTATACGCAATTGTAATGTTAAACTTGTTAAAAATACTATTCAATCCTCTTGTAATATTTGAGTCATACGGTAAACGAATGTATCGCATGAATAGAAGGAAATAGAAGATTGCTCGATATTTACCAAATCTGAGTTAAAATGCTTTTGTTTGAAACTTCCCTGGCAAAAATATCTCAAATTCTATTTAGTTTGTTAGTATGTGGCGATTTCAATTAAAACATGAATGAAAGTAAGTATGACTAAACGCCAGAGGGGTTTCTCTAAGTAACGTAAAACTATCTAGTGCTACCTGCGACGCGTTGCTGCATCCGACATCTTGATTTTATAATGGGAAAGTATTTTCCAGTAAGAAAAGCCAATCTAACGTCTAAATAATTATATTTTATATACTGTATGCTAAAGGATAGATACGTTTTTCGTAATTTCATTAGGCGTATAGTCATTCATATTTTAGGTGTCCCAAAACGTTAGCAGGCAACATATTACTGTCCGTGAGAAAAGCATGAATGTTTCAAATTTGATGAAGAAATAAATGGTCAATGACAATCCCTGTGCCTGGTTTCTACACAGCTATTATGAATAATACTGAAATGCATTTATATTTAGCAACGGATAATTTTTGTAAGGCGTATAAGAAATGTTGAATATTTATTTTATTTTTCTTGACTACGTTTTGCAAATTAAAATACTGTAATATACTGTATATTTTTATCAGTTGTATAAATTCATAAAGTCAGTGTAACGGAAAGATAACGGACAACGTAAAATATATGTATATATATATATATATATATATATATATATATATATATATATATATATGTATGTATATATATATATATATATATATATATGTGTGTCTGTGTGTGTGTGTGTATGTGTGTATACATAAATATATATATATATATATATTTATTTATTTATTTATTTATTACACTTTTGCTAAGAAGTTTTACACACACCCTGACAAGGCTGCAGAAGTCGTAAGACGAAAACTTTTCCTCCAAGTGTAAATTCACAATTTAACAACTTTTCGTTAACAAAAAATCTGGTCGCAAGTAATAGCAAAAGTGTAATATGTAATTTATAACCATGAACAGCAACAAGATTTCAATACATATTATAATATATATATATATATATATATATATATATATATATATATATATATATATATATATATATCGATGTATTAGATTTAAAATATTATATCTATTAAGGGTAATATCTCACAACAGCTGTTTTTGTTCTCGCTACTGATATCTGGTTATCCCTTCTTCAGTAAGTTACAGTTACTGTTTGTAGATTTTGTATCACAAATAGCTGTAACTTACATGAGAATTGATAAAAAAAAGCATGCTCAACGATTATTGGATTTTGTCAATTAAAATGAAGAGTCTGGGCCTACTATGTGCTGATTCATTCAAGTATACTTTGAAACACATTTTCTATATCATTACTTTGTTTTGTAAATTAAAATAAAAAATACTGTAAAACAATATATATAAATTATGTGAACTGTATTTGGTTGACAATATAATAGCTATAAGGGCTTTAATGCCATTACACCTGTGTTAGTTCTTGCAAACATTAATCTGGTTATCTCGCCTTTTAAATATCTCAGGACCTTTCACTATCACTGAAATTGATAAAATAAACATGCTTAACGATCATTAGAATTTACCATCTAAAATGAAAAGTGTATGTACGCCTACTATGTGCTAGATCATACAAGTTTAATATGAAATATAATATCGTATTAAATAGTAGCCGCCCCTTATTTTAATCATATTTGTCAGAAGGATTTTTACTATGAATAACCAATCGCGTCATATGTTCAGAAGTGCCGAATTAAATTCGCTGTATTACGGTCGAAAGTATTTACTGACCAATATGTAGGCCTAGCATTACAGTAAATCATTTTAATTCTATAACACTACAACTGCAATGTATTTTAGGCACATGGAAGTCATGGGATTTCTTACCAAATTTTGAAACCCCAGACAGTTTTATGTTCTGTAGTAAAATTTTGTAGCTATTATTTCTACTTGTTATATTTTGTGGGCATGTTGCACATCAGATTATTTTATTCAATTTTACTTCGAACTCACAGTTTCAAATACTGAATACATGTTGTTAACAAACAACTACTACATTTTTGGAACCTACAAGACGTGTTTGATCAAAGACAAACATAAATAGATACTGGTTGTCCTTTTTTTCTAATAGGATGCCCTATTTTCCCCAATCTACAACATTGGTTTTTCTTCTATCTGGTTTTTACGCGTTTGTGAATGCTATGTTCTTCTCCATACTTACGGCGGGTTCGGTTTCTATCTAAGTATTTCACTGCCTCGAACTCTATAGCCTCAGTGAGAGCATCGTCCAGTGTCTTTGGACAGGCGAGCTTTACTGTTTGTTGTGCCTCATGCTCCCGAAGCTTATCCAGGAATTGGTTTCATAGCCAAACTCTCGTAGACATCCTCCGTCATCAGTGGGTAAGCTATCTTTCCCATCTAGCCTAATAATATCACCTTCAAATTCCTAAAGAGTGTCCTTGGAATTTTGAATACTGCTTTTTGACTGAGAGTGATACAGCTTATCTAGGGGTTGGCCGCCAAATCCTACCTTAAAACGTTTGATGGTCTCTTTGTAATCTGACCTCTTACATCTGCAAAATCTGCAGGCACTTCCAGAGCATCTCCACTTAACGGGGCATACCATGGAAATCTTATTTACCAGTGACCTCCTATTAATCAAAACCGCCGTTTGAAACAGCATTTTGTAGCTATTTTGTCTTAGGGGTAAAAGATAGTCTCAATCTGGCTTGCTAAAGTTAGACGAACCCTACTCTTCAGTTCCAGAATCGTAAGGATGGTTGTGGTTGCTGAGGTATCTAGATGGATACTTGAGGTGTAGATGGCACTGGTGGAGGTATTTGGTAGTCAGCGAGCGATGGTTCTTGTATTATCAACTGCGATGTTGATTGTTGCTGTTGATCTAGTTCGCCTTTCATAAAACGTTTTTAGATAGTCGACGGACACTGTCCTTGTTTCGTCGTGGTAGTTGATGATAAACTATTATTTTTCGGTTATTACTTAGTAATGCTCTTTTGCGCATCGTGACGTAAATAAACATATTCACACGTTGTCAAATCCTTGAAAATTAATATGGTTTTTCACCGTAACTCTTGATTATTGTTGGCTGTAATTTACTGATGTGCTGCCCTAATCCTTGGGTTTTGTGGTTCACAAGAAGACATTCCAAAAAATTACCGGGAAGACGTATATTTTCACAGGACACCATTTCGGCGGAGTTGCTTTGGATGTCCTCACACACTGCTGTAACTCGCTTTTGTGACGGTCGATAGTATTTTGGTCCAAGTGATAACTTTGTGGGCCAGGTACTTATTTTGTAAGATTAAATACATAATAATTCAATAGAAAAAAAACTTTATTTGTATAGCAATATGTAGAATGGTTATGCTAGGCCCTGAAATTAGAATTTATACTCACATGCGTTTACGCCAACAATACAAACCCTTACTGATTTTTTGTTTAAAAAAGCCACAGATGTTTGCCTACGAACGATAGCTAACATTTTATTGTCTTCGTCACGTGCCAGGACCTTCCATAAGTACATCTGGTAAAGAATTGTCTCATTCTACACATTTATTCTTTTTCAATTTATAATCTTGGTGTGGTCGCTAGACTTACTTTGTAGTAAAAGTTAGAATACATTACACTGATTTTATTCCAGTATTATGCATGTACCTCAGAATGATTCCCAATGGAAATAAAACTGGTTTCCCCGCAGTTAATATGAATGAACAAGTAATGAATTTATAATAACAGGTAATTACAGGTAATTATAACAGATAATTTTTGTAATGCGTATAAGTGATGTTTAGTATTATATTTTCTATATCTTAACTTCGTTTAGCAAATTAAAATACTATACTAATATATATATATATATATATATATATATATATATCGATGTATTAGATTTATAATATGATAGCTATAAGGGGAATATCTCACATCAGCTGTTTTTCTTCTATCTACTGATATCTGGTTATCCCTTCTTCAGTAAGTTATAGTTACTGTGTGTAAACTTAGTATCAAACATAGTTGTAACTTACTTGAGAATGGATAAAACGATCATTCTCAACTATTATTGGATTTTGTCATTTAAATTGAACCGTCTATGCCTACTATGTGGTGATTCATTTAGGTTTATTTTGAAACCCATTTTGTATAACTTTACTTCGTTTTGCAAATTCAAATACTCTACTAAAATATATATATATATATATATATATATATATATATATATATATCAATGTATTAGATTTATAATATAATAGCTATTAAGGGTAATATCTCACAACAGCCGTTTTTGTTCTCGCTACTGATATCTGGTTATCCCTTCTACAGTATTTTACAATTACTGTTTGTAAACTTAGTATCAAACATAGTTGTACCTTGCTTGATAATGGATAAAACAATCATTCTCAACGATTATTGGATTTTGTCATTTAAATTGAACCGTCTATGCCTACTATGTGGTGATTCATTTAGGTTTATTTTGAAACCAATTTTCTACATCTTTACTTCGTTTTGAAAATTAAAATACTTTACTAATATATATACATCAATGTATTAGATTTATAATATAATAGCTATTAAGGGTAATATCTCACAACAACCGATTTGTTCTCGCTACTGATATCTGGTTATCCCTTCTTCAGTATGTTACAGTTACTGTTTGTAAATTTAGTACCAAACATAGCTGTAACTTACTTCACAATAGATAAAACAATCATTCTCAACGAATTTAGGATTTTGTCATTTAAAATGAACAGTCTTTGCCTACTAAATGCTGATTAAATTAAGTTTAATTTGAAACACAATTTCTATATCTTTGCTTCGTTTTGCAAATTAAAATACTTTACTAATATATATATATATATATATATATATATATATATATATATCGATGTATTAGCTTTATGATATAATAGCTATTAAGGGTAATATCTCACAGCAACTGTTTTTGTTCACGCTACTGTTATCTGGTTATCCCTTCTTGGTTACGTTATTGATACTGTTTGAAGATTTTGTATCAAACATAGCTGTAACATACTTGAGAATGGATAAAACAATCATGCTCAACGATTATTGGATTTTGTCAATTAAAATGAAGAGTCTGGGCCTACTATGTGCTGATTATTTTAAGTAATTTTGAAACACATCTTCTGTATCATTATTTCATTTTGCAAATTAAAATACTTTACTAATATATCAATGTATTAGATTTATAATATAATAGCTATTAAGAGTAATATCTAACAACAGCTGTTTTTGTTCTCGCTACTGGTATCTGGTTATCCCTTCTTCAGTATGTTACAGTTACTGTTTGTAAATTTAGTATCAAACATAATTGTAACTTACTTCAGAATGGATAAAACAATCATTCTCAAGGATTATTGAACTTTGTCATTTAAAATGAACAGTCTTTGCCTACTAAATGCTGATTAAATTAAATTAATTTTGAAACACATTTTCTATATCTTTACCTCGTTTTACAAATTAAAATACTTTACTAATATATATATATATATATATATATATATATATATATATATATATATATATATATATACATATATATATATATATATATATATATATATATATATACATATATATATATATATATATATATATATATATATATATATATATATATATCGGTTAATTAGATTTAAAGTATAATAGCTAATAAGGATAATATCTCACAGCAGCTGTTTTTGTTCTCGCTACTGATATCTGGTTATCCCTTCTTCAGTAAGTTACAGTTACTGTGTGTAGATTTTGTTTCAAACATAGCTGAAACTTACATGACAATGGATAAAACAATCATGCTCAGCGGTTATTGAATTTTCTCATTTAAAATGAAGAGTCTATTATGTGCTGATTCAATTAAGTTTATTTTAAAACACATTTTCTATATCTTTGCTTTGTTTTGAAAATTAAAATAATTTACTAAAATATATATATATATCAGTGTATTAGATTTATAATATACTAGCTATTAAGGGTAATATCTCACAACAGCTTTTTTGTTCTCGCTACTGTTATCTGGTTATCTCTTCTTGGTTATGTTAGAGTTACTGTTTGAAGATTTTGTATAAAACATAGCTGTAACTTAATTGAGATTGGGTAAAACAATCATGCTCAACGATTATTGGGTATTGTCATTTAAAATGAACAGTCTTTGCCTACTATGTGCTGCTTCTTTTAAGTTTATTTTGAAACACATTTTCTATATCATTACTTCGTTTTGCAAATTAAAATACTAAACTAATATATATATATATATATATATATCAATGTATTAGTTTTATAATATAACAGGGTAATATCAACAGGATAATATAACAGGATTTAAGGGTAATATCTCACAGCAACTGTGTTTGTTCTCGCTACTGATATCTGGTTATCCCTTCTTGGTTAAGTTACAGATACTATTTGAAGATTTTGTATCAAACATAGCTGTAACTTACCTCAGAATGGATAAAACAACTATTTTCAACGATTATTGGATTTTGTCATTTAAAATGAACAGTGGTTGCTTACTAAATGCTGATTAATTTAAGTTTATTTTGAAACACAATTTCTATATCTCTACTTCGTTTTACAAATTAAAATACTTTACTAATATATATATATATATATATATATATATATATATATATATCGATGTATTAGATTTAAAGTACAATAGCTATTAAGGATATTATTTCACAGCAGCTATTTCTGTTCTCACTACTGATATCTGGTTATCCCTTCTTCAGTAAGTTACAGTTACTGTTTGTAGATTTTGTATCAAACATAGATTAACCTTACATGAGAATGGATAAAACAATCATGCTCAACGGTTATTGGATGTTCTTATTTAAAATGAAGGGTCTATTATGTGCTGATTAATTTAAGTTTATTTTGAAACTTATTTTCTATATCTTTACTTCGTTTTGCAAATTAAAATACTTTACTAATTAATATATATATATATACATATCAATGTATTAGATTTATAATATAATAGCTATTATAATTTACCTCAGAATGGATAAAACAATCATTCTCAACGATTATTGGATTTTGTCATTTAAAATGAACAGTCTTTGCCTGCTATGTGCTGATTCTTTTAAGTTTATTTTGAAAAACATTTTCTATATCATTACTTCAGTTTGCAAATTAAAATAATTTACTAAAATATATATATATATATATATATATATATATATATATATATATATATATCGATGTATTAGATTTAATATTTAATAGCTATTAAGGGTAATATTTCACAACAGGTGTTTTTGTTCTCGCTACTGATATCTGGTTATTCCTTCTTCAGTATGTTACAGTTACTGTTTGTAAATTTAGTATCAAACGTATATGTAACTTACATCAGAATGGGGAATAGAATCATTCTCAAAGATTATTAAATTTTGTCATTTAAAATGAACAGTCTTTGCCTGATATGTGCTGATTCTTTTAGTTTATTTTGAAACACATTTTCTATATCATTACTTCGTTTTGTAAATTAAAATACTTTACTAAAATATATATATATTTAATATTATATATACTGTTATACAATTATATAATTACTGTTATTATATATGTTACTGTTATATAATTATTATTATATTATATATACTGTTAGATTTAATATTTAATAGCTATTAAGGGTAATATCTCACAACAGGTGTTTATGTTCTCGCTACTGATATCTGGTTATCCCTTCTTCAGTAAGTTACAGTTACTGTTTGTAAATTTAGTATCAAACATAGCTGAAACCTACATGATAATGGATAAAACAATCATGCTCAACGTTTATTGGATGTTCTCATTTTTAATGAAGAGTCTATTATGTGCTGACTCATTTAAGTATAGTTTGAAACACATTTTCTATATCTTTGCTTCGTTTTTCAAATTAAAATACTTCACTAATATATACATATATCAATGTATTAGATTTATAATATAATAGCTATTAAGGGTAATATCTCACAACAGCCGTTTTTGTTCTCGCTACTGATATCTGGTTATCCCTTCTTGTATGTTATTGTTACTGTTTGTAAATTTAGTATCAAACATAGCTTTATTTTGACATAAATATATTGAAACAACTTTTCTATATCTTTACTTCGTTTTACAAATTACAATACTTTACTAATATATATATATATATATATATATATATATATATATATATATATATATATATATATATATTTATTTATTTATTTATTTATTTATTTATATATATATTGTAACATTTATAGAATGGGCTATATAATGTTGTTTAAGATTTGGAAGAATAAATTAGAAATAACTCACACAAAATGTAATATCGGTGAAATTCATTAAGAGATTGGTTAGATTAAATAAAACTAATTTAGGTGAAAGCCTGGAAAAGGTTTTAACATATAAAAAAGATTCTGAACTGGAACGAAGGCATTAGTATATTTGTTGAATCAAATAACCTAACAAATAAAATTAGAACAAGATAATCTAAGAATAATGAAATTTTAAGAAATTGTAAACTTTGTTAACATAGGACATAAGTAATTACTTGAAAGAAAAGGTAAAACAAAATTGTAAACAATGAAGGGAGATAGGGGTTACGTTGCATTAACCTATGCCAAACACACACATTTCGGAATTATTACAAAAGTAAAAAGCAAAGACACTGCACACACAAATAATAGTAATTAAATAAACACTGGAAGGTTTGTTGAGGATAGGATAGGTGAAACACTATGTTAACCAAATTAAAACGGTTGAAAACAATTTCGTTAGATGATCAGATTTAAAGCCAAGAAAGTAGGTCAGTGTTACAGTCGACTTTAGTGGGAAAAAAGGAACGTAATTACATGAAAGCAAACGTTTATGGATAATTAATATGAAGTTTGGAGAAGAAATCAGCGCCATGTTTTAAACATTTTAAAAATAAAAACGACGCGGGAGTCTGGCGTGGGCAGCCGAACGAAGCGAAACCATTCTTAGAAGCCAAAATCCCGTTTGAAGCACCTCATCAAAATTATACGAATTTGCGAGGAAACTTGGCCAAAATAAAACGAAAAAAAAGGTAATTTAAAACTTATAATAAAGTATTATTATAATTAAAGTAACCAAAAAGAATTTAATTGTGTGTGAAACATAAAATTTAAAGAGAACTGAATCCTATATGAACAACAAGCAAAACTCCAAAAATTTATAAGTACATAGCGCTATAAAAATAAACCTTTAGTGAACTTTTAAAATTATAAGAAAATCTAAAATTGTAAATTATTAGAATATCTTGAAATAATATATTAGTTTAGTAGTACGAAAGCTAGTCCAGTTCAAACAGGTTAGAGACCTTTTTCTTATTCCAAATTTAAGATTTTACACCAGGTAGCTAATTATTAAAACTATTTTCTAAAATTAATATTATTTATTAACATTTATTTAAAGAACCAAAGAGTTAGAAGATATAGCCCATGCATAATACCCCTAGAAAATAGCCTAGGTTATAAAATCTTGTAACTAAAATATTAAGAATTGAGTTTAGTCTGTTGTGTTAAAAGTTGTTAAGTGTTTTTGTTCTGTTTATTGTTAAAATTTAAAAAATTATTAAAATTAAAAGAATTTAAATTATTCCTGAGTTTATGTTTTAAATTTAATAGAAAATAAATAAATAATTCATTCAATAATAATAAATAATAATAACCCCTTTATAAGAAAAATATAATATATATATATATATATATATATATATATATATATATATATATATATATATCGATGTATTAGATTTAAAGTATTGTAACGGACTAGGTTACTTGGGAAATGAAAATATAAAGTTTTAAAATACAATGTTATACAATTTATTAATCAATGGCCAATTACAGTAGAACAAAAGACAGCAATGTGTCGAGTAATTTAATTTTAATTACTGCTAGTTATTCCATACATTTGAATTACTTATTGAACTTTAAAATTTATATATATCGACAAGATAGTAACTTAATATTTTCAATTGAATTTTTAGAAATGAATATTCAAAGGACAATTTCTACCGTTCATGTGTTAACCGTTTATCATTTAAAATTCAACTTAGTTAACATTAAAATACATTTTCTTTATTACTATCTAAAACGTACCTGCTTGTGCACTAATAAAACACTTTAAAACATATTAAAGATTGCCCATGGCTTTTGGAATCACTAAACACTTAACACATCGCTCTTGCAAATCCGCGCACTTAAACAAAAATTATATAAACATTTACTCGTTTGAAAAACATAAATTATCGCTTCTGACTTCTTCTTTTGTTGCGTTAATAAAATTCGGTACCGGCCTTGACATCTAAAATTTTGAATACTGGAAGCTTATAAATTTCTAGGTTACGTCCGAAATGCCATCACGTGCGTCTCGTTCGGAGACCTTTTGAGAAGTGGGGCTTCTGAAGGTACAAGCCAGCGGAACTTTCCCACCCTCGATTATTATTTCGAATATTTTGATTGGTCCGTCAGATCATGCGATATCAGACCATGTTACGTCACATGAGGTGATGTGAGTTTTTTTAAAGTTAAGCTACCAACTCGTACGATATTTTACATTTTTACCCGCTAGGGGTGCTACCATCTATGCTAACTTCACAATGAATTACAATCGTACAAAGAGAACAAAAATTTTCTTTTATATTCGGACGATACAATTATTAAATAAAAATCAAATATATAAATGAATTTATATGTAACACCTTATTTTTAAGAGTGTTACAGTATAATAGCTATTAAGGGTAATGTCTCACAGCAGCTGTTTCAGTTCTCGCTACTGATATCTGGTTATCCCTTTTTCAGTAGGTTACATTACTGTTTGTAGATTTTGTATCAAATATAGCTGTAACTTACATGAGAATGGATAAAACAATCATGCTCAACGGTCATTGGATTTTGTCATTTAAAATGAAGAGTCTATTATGTCCTGATTCATTTAAGTTTATTTTGAAACACATTTTCTATATCTTTACATCGTTTTGCAAATTAAAATACTTTACTAATATATATATATATATATATATATATATATATATATCAATGTATTAGATTTATAATATAATAGCTATTAAGGGTAGTATCTCACAGCAGCTTTTTTTGTTCTCGCTACTGATAATTTGTTATCCCTTCTTCAGTAAGCTACAGTTACTGTTTGTAAATTTAGTATCAAACATAGCTGTAACTTACCTCAGAAGGATAAAACAATCTTTCTCAATGATTATTGGATTTTGTCATTTAAAATGAAGAGTCTTTGCCTACTATGTGCTTATTCATTTAAGTTTATTTTGAAACACATTTTCTATATCTTTACTTCGTTTTGCAAATTAAAATACTTTACTAATATATATATATATATATATATATATATATATATATATATATATATATATATTTATATTTTAAATATGGTGATATGTTTACTTGTATATATAGTTAATAAATTAAACATATTTTAAAAACAAGAATACTTTTAATGAATATATTTATTCAAAGCTTTTCGAGGATTAAATAGTATCAGCATCTTCAGGAAAAAAAAATATCTAATAAAAAAAAAAATGCTTTTTTCCTGAAGATGCTGATACTATTTAATCCGCGAAAAGCTTTGAATAAATATATTCATTAAAAGTATTCTTGATTTTGAAAAATTTTTAATTTATTAAATATATATATATATGTGTGTATATATATATATATATATATATATATATATATATATATATATATATATATATCGATGTATTAGATTTATTATATAATAACTCTTAGGGGTAATATGTCACTACAGCTGTTTTTGTTCTCGCTACTGATATCTGGTTATCCCTTCTTCAGTAAGTTACAGTTACTGTTTGTAGATTTTGTATCAAACATAGCTGAAACTTACATGAGAATGGATAAAACAAATATACTCAACGATTATTTTGTTTTGTCATTTAAAATGAAGAGTCTGGGCCTACTATGAGTTGATTCATTTAAGTTTATTTTGAAACACATTTTCTATATGTTTACTTCGTTTTGCAAATTAAAATACTTTACTAATATATATATATATATATATATATATATATATATATATGTGTATATATATATATATATATATATATATATATATATATATATATATATATGTGTATATATATATATATATATATATATATATATATATATATATATATATATCGATGTATTAGATTTAATATATAATAACTCTTAGGGGTAATATGTCATTACAGCTGTTTTTGTTCTCGCTACTGATATCTGGTTATCCCTTCTTCAGTAAGTTACAGTTACTGTTTGTAGATTTTGTATCACAAATAGCTGTAACTTACATGAGAATGGATAAAACAATCATGCTCAATGATTATTGGGTTTCGTCATTTAAAATGAAGAGTCTGGGCCTACTATCTGCTGATTCATTTCAGTTTATTCTGAAACACATTTTCTATATCTTTACTTCGTTTTTCAAATTAAAATATAAAATACTGTAACACAATATATATAAATTATGTGAACTGTATTTAGTTGACAATATAATAGCTATAAGGGCTATAATGCCATAACACCTGAGTTATGTCTTGCAAACTTTAATCTGACTGTCTCTCCTTTTGATTAACATGGTCAACGATCATTAGAATTTACCATCTAAAATGAAAAGTGTATGTACGCCTACTATGTGCTAAATCATACAAGTTTAATATGAAACATAATCGTATTAAATAGTACCCGCAACTTATTTTAATCATATTTGTCAGAAGGATATTTACTATGAATAACCAATCGCCTCACGATGTACAGAAGTGCCGCATTGATTTCACTGTATTACCGTCGCAAGTATTTACTGAGCAATATGTAGGTCTAGCATTACAGTAAATCATTTTAATTCTATAACACTACCACTGCAATGTATTTTAGGCACATGGAAGTCATGGGATATATTACCAAATTTTGAAACTCCAGACAGTTTTATGTACTGTAGTAAAATTGTGTCACGTGCCTAGCCTTTTCATCAAAACATCTGGTGCAGAAATATCTCATACTACATAATTTTATTTTTTCATTTTTTAATGTTGGTGGTTGCCAGACTTAGACTGTAGTAAGAGTAACAATATTTGCACTAACTTTATTCCTGTATTATGCAAGCACTTCCGGCTTATTTCTAACGAAGGTAGAACTATAATACAGTACCTAATTTACAATTAACAACAGATAACTTTCGTAATCTGTATAAGTAGTGTTTATTATTTTATTTTTCTATATCTTTACTTTGTCTTGCTAATTAAAATATAAAATACTGTAATACACACACACACACACACACACACACACACACACACACACACACACATATATATATATATATGTATATATATATATATATATATATATATATATATATATATATATATAACTATAGTAGGTTTAAAATATAATTATTAGGCTATTATAGCTATTAAGTATTTCACAACTGCTATTTTTTATATACAGCTATAATGTAAATATAAATCGATGTATTAGGTTTAAAATATAATAGCTATTGAGGGTAATATCTCACAACAGCTATTTTTTTCTTGCTGCGTAAATCTGGTTATCTTTTTCTGTGTAAGTTATAGTTACTGGTTGTGAATTTTGTAACAAATAGTAGCTTTATCTTACACGAAAATTGATTAAAAAAAAACACCTTCAACGATTATTGCATTTTGTCACCTAAAATGAAGAGCGTGGGCAAACTATGTGCTAATTCATTTTGGTTTATTATGAAACATAATATTGTACTAAATAGTAGCCGACACTTATTGTAATCACATTGTTGATAACAAAAACTTGATAACAAGAACCGACCAATGCGTCACGATGTACAGAGGTGTCACATTGAACTCACTGTATTACGGTCACAAGTGTTTACCGGACAATATGTAGGCCTAGCATTACAATAAATAATTTTTATTCTATAACACTGTAACTACTATGTAATTCAAGCATATGGAAATCATTAGTGATTACGTACCAAATTTTGATACTCCAGAAAATTTCAAGTACTGTAGTAGAATTTTGTAACTCGGTTTTCTACTTGTGATATTTTGAAAACATATTGCACGTCAGATTGTTTCATTTAACTTACAAATGTGTGTACATTTTTACAAAGAAATCCTCAATATGAGATTGCCTGTAATTTTCCAGTAACATATTGATGTAAATTGTTGATATTTATGTATGTTGAAATTTTCAGCTTATTGTTGAAAAAACTACCGTAGAATCTCAAAGGCTTGTGAACTTTCTATTAATAGAATTAAAGAAATTAGACATTACTGTATCGAGTTAGAATGTCAAGTTTTCTTCAAGACTTCTCCTTCATGAGGTTTCTTACGAGATTCTGACATCTTGCTACAATTTGGAACTTCAAGTGAGACCAAAACTCAGAAAACAAATGAGAAACGATCTTTCAAAAGTTAATGACGGTATATCACACTGAAACCATACACGTAATGACAATATAGAAATGAACTGTGCTGTGAAGTAGTCACGTGAACAAATGGTACACATATAACTAGATAACAAACAACTACTGTATACATTTATAGAACCCTACAAGACGTGTTTGCGTAACTACTATGTGCTGATTCATTTAAGTTTATTTTGAAACATAATATTTTAATTAATATTAGCCTCCACTTATTGTAATCTCATTTGTTAGAATCATATTCGATAACAAAAACGTAACGATAAAAATAACCGACTGCGTCTCGATGTACAGAAGTGTCCCATTGAACTTACTATATTACAGTCACAAGAATTTACTGAAGAATATGTAGACCTAGCATTACAGTAAATAATTTTAATTCTACAACACTACAACTACAAGTAATTCAAACATATGGAAATCATGACTGATTACTTACAAAATTTTGCAATTCCAGAAAGTTGTATTTACTGTAGTTAAATTTTGTAGTTAAATTTTCTACCTGTTATATTTTTTATGCATACTGTACGTCAGAATATTTTATTTCATTTTACTTAGATCTTACCTACACTTTCCACTGCTGAATACATGTTGTTAACAAACAATTACTGTATACATTTTTAGGAACTTACAAGACGTGTTTGAGCAAAGACAAACAGGATAGGATTGACATGGATAATGAGTCATGTCTATATTGGTGATGACACGACTAGTGGACGGGTTGTCAGTTACTATATCAACTAAATCCTTTGAATATACGATACTTGTTAACACTATTGTTTAGTTTCTGCTAGTTGACACAAATTTTATTGTATTACAAAAAAATTATAACCACAACCGACTTGATTACAACGTATTTAATACCTATTCCGTGTCGATTTTCTAGTGAAACAATATTAATAACAGAATGATAACATTAGGTGTGATAACAATATGCGGCGGCTAATATATTATGAATAGTTAATATTTATTGTATTACAACAAATTTTACCTTTTTTTATTATTTATAGCAACCTACAAGTATTAAATAAATGACTGTAAACCCCCGGATAGCGTCTAGTTAGCACTGGCCAGATTAGTAAATAAATTGTCCTTATTCTATAAGTTACTCTTATAGTGTGCTTGCCGGTAGTACAATATTTTAAAAGAATATAGAAAATATAGGATAGTCTAAAATTTTGTATCAAATGGAACAAACGAAATATAGCAGATAGAATATGTATGTGGGAATAATCCCCCCGTGTACTGGACAAGGGAAATTGAACCCCGTGACCAGAGTCGCTTATTTGAGTGTAGTAGTAGTGCTGACAACCAAGAAGAGTGGAGGCTATCTATTCAGTATATGATTCAAAATTCTATATTAAGTCGATTTTTTTAGATTCTCTCATGCAAAAAAAAATTATGTGATATTCAAAATTGCTACCGATTCACCTGACTTAAGGACACATTTTAGTCATTTCTGAGTATCAAATCAACCTAAAGTAACATTACGTTTTCAACATTTTTGTAATTCCAGTTGTACAGTGATTCAAACAGATTTTAAAAAATTGGTCTGGAAGTTTAAAATTTTATCCTAAGGCAAGCTAATTTGTATATAAGTAATTCTGAAACCAACTTTAAAAAAGCATTTTCTATGTAATAAATGATTGCATTATATTTACAAGCATTTTATCAGTGGAAAATATTTACATGTAACTTGACTGTATACTTAAAAATTCATATAGAAAAACATTTTGTTTAATGCTTATAAGTAATCTTTGAAATTTTAATGTATTATGACAAACAAATTTTTAGCGCAAATTAAGACAGGAAATAATAAAATATATAATATTAATGGCTTTTAATTTTACAAAACAATACAGTACACAGTAGCGGAGTTATAATTAACAAACAATTATAAACCTTTGCTACAAATACCTAGTGATGAGTTAACAGGAATGGTCACCGGATTTTGTTTTCTAAAATGAAGATCGTAAGCCTAATTCCTTTTAGTTTAATTGAAAACAAAACAACGTATTGTGTTTTATATTAGACATAAGTAGAAATAATTGTTTCAAACACAGAAGGTTACAAATAGAGGAATTTGTAGCAAAGGTTTACAATTGTTTATTGATTATCGTCAGTTTTATAAATAAATACTACTAAGGTGAATATTCAGCCACAGCAATGTTAGTTTTGGCAACTTCCATCAAGCTATCTCTTCTCGTGGAATTTGGGGAGGCTGATTGCGAATTTCAACCAATGAGAAACTCCAAGTTTCACGAGAAGTGATGAGTTGACAGGACTGGTCACTGGATTTTATTCTCTAAAACGAAGAGCGTACGCCTACTAAGTGCTGAGTCTTGTCAGTTTATTTGGAAACATAATAAATTATTATATTGTATATTAGACATAAGTAGAATTAATTGTTTCAAACACAGAAGGTTACAAATAAAGGAATTTGTAGCAATGGTATATATTTGTTTATTGATTATTGTCAGTTTTATAAATAAATACTACTAAGGTGAATATTCAGCCACAGCAATGTTAGTTTTGGCTACTTTCATCAAGCTATCTCTTCTCGTGGAAGTTAGGGGGGCTGATTGCGAATTTCAACCAATTAATATCTTCAAGTTTCACGAGAAGTGAAAGGTTAACAGGAATGGTCACTGGACTTTATTCTTATTATATTTCCTTGCAGGTGTATTTCCCCTGTCCTTAATTGAGGAAAAGAAGAAGCTTTGTACGCTTCAATGGATCCCGGCACACGTCGACATCAAAGGGAACGAAGAGGCCGATTCTCTGGCCAAGAAGCGAGGACCATCGAACCAGCCCCCGTCATTACAACATCTTCCGACGTCAATGCCGTTGCATAACAGAAGCTCTGTCATAACAACCGAAGAAAATCATCACTTCCTGAGCTTAACTTCGACAGGGAAATAACAAAAACAATTGCCAGACTGAGGACAATGCACCTCAAAGACATGAAAATCTTGCCTGAGGATCAAGAACATACCCTGAATGTAGGCACTGCCCAGGGATACAGCTTAATTCCGATCACCTCTTCAACTGCCCGTCCATCATTGCAGCACTATTTAAAATTGACTTAAACTGTTCTAGGGAGACCCTTTATACGGACAAAACTGCAGATGCGGCCAGTGCAGTGCTTCACGCCTTTGTACCCGTGTAACTGTGCTCTCTCTACGTTTCTCTGGACACATTTGTTTCTTTTTTTTACTGTTTTATTGCACTTGTCACACAACAACAACATTTCCATGCAGAGTATTATGTTTTCTGCACGAGGGGAACTTGATTAACAACTGTGGAGTAATTTCAGTATGCCTCATGTTTCTTGCGTGTGGTGCGACATAGTTACCAAAGGGTGCGCTGTACGTGTCCGAAGATGTCCGCTGGGGCATTCAGTCCGGATATTTTTCAATTATCATTACATCACTTTCCAAAGTTTCTTCGGTTACATGATTTTACCTCGGCTCTATTTGTTACGTCCATTTCGCTCCAAGTATTTACAAATCCGCAAATAAATAAGCAAATACGCTGATTTGTCCTTGGATATTTTGCAATTTTCATCTGGCAATCTTAATAACTAGACCCCAACTTGATTTGTTATATCTTGTTTGGATCGTAAGTTAAATGGTTTATGCTTGCATCACTTCCTCCCGAGCACTTCATAGTTAATGATCCCACGCCCGACTTTGACTTTTCTTGACAAATAGTTTTCGAACAATAATTTGATATGTTGACTACTGAAGTAAAATTCGTCTTAGTTTCTGAATAAGGTAACGCATGCACAATTCACATTGCGATACTACTTGTGACGTGGTTTTAACAATTGACTGTTTACAAGTTTCTAACATTCTTTCTTTCACTTGTTGTAGCTTTTGATATTGATGATATTTTTAACTCCGCTATGCCGGTCCCACACCCGGGGCCTCATCTTATGATGGAGAAGGAGGAGGGGTAGAGGAGTAACACCTCTTTAAAAAACCTTGGTTCATCTGGCCCTGCTGGTGGTAACTGTGAGGTCTCTTTGTACAGGACTAGGGGAAGGAATCCCGACGGAAAAATAAAGATGGAACTTTTAGACAAAACCAGACCAACCGTGCAGGAAGTCGGATACACAGTTCCGGCTATCTTGAAAAGGAAGAAATCAAGATCCGGGTCTTCGTTAGGCAACGACTGCAAAAAACATATCTCGGAAGTGTAAACTTGGTTCCGTTAGAAAAAAATTTCAATTTAATACATTTGAGTTGTTATTATGTTTCCTTACAGTGGTAATATAGATAATGTTTTCCGCACGATAGGAACCTGATGTACAACTGTAAAGTAATGCCAGTGTATATCATGTTTCTTGCGTGTGGAGCGACTTAGTTACCAAAGTTTGCGCTGTACGTGTCCGAAGATGTCCGCTGCAACACAACTCCACCCTATATATTTACTTTCAAGTCCAGGTCACTCTAGTTTGTAGCTTCTTATATGTAGAATTGTATTTTGTTATAAGAGGCTCTGATAATGATGACATAGTATTTGAAATTTATTTAAGGATTCAATCTTAGGTAACTTATATTATTTGTTATTTTTAATTGTTTTTGTGGTATTGGGGTTATATTCAATATTTTCATTGTTTCAAATCTATGAAAACACTATTTAATCTAGTAAACCACTTTGTATTATCTGTTTTCCCTACAAGTTATAGCATTGGATACCCTGTGTTTGATATATTCATAACTTCAGTTGATTTCAAACATTAAATAATTTATTTCAGTTAAAATGTTTTTATGTCAGGATGTGGAAGAATATTTTAAATATTTAAGCGAGTGGTTATAAGATTATGTTTCGTAACTTAAGAACGTATACATTTTTAGTATATTGTGTAATATAAAAAACATAATTTGTATTATACTGATATCATTATTTGATTAGCTAGAAATATGTTAAATATTTAGTTTTTAAGCATTACACGCTAAAAAGAGGAAATATAATTAATTAAAATAAATAAGATTAAAGAATAGCTATTACGTTAAACATTGGTTTCAGTTACAATTAGGGCACTAACTATGATTACATATAGTCACATATGGATCACAAACTGCAGGAAGGCATCATGTCCAATTTTGAAAATTTTAATGAGAGATAAAAAATTTGCAAGACTTTATAATTGGGGCACTCACTAAAGGCTGCTATTTGTTAAAAAAAAAAAATGTCAGCATTGATAATAAATCTTGCATGATGGAGCTGGAAGACGTAGTAGACGGTTTAATTTTAAATATCCTTAAGAAATAGTTGTATTAAATCAGATACATATTCTTATAAATATTTCTATATTTTACTTATATATTTACCCTAAAGCAATTTATTACATTGGAGTTGTCATTATATTCCAATGCGGTGGTGATATATATTATGTTTCTGCACGAGAGGAACCTGATGTACAACTGTAGAGTAAAGCCAGTGTGCGTCATGTTTCTTGCGTGTGGTGCGACATAAGTTACCAAAGTGTACGTGTCCGAAAATGGCCGCTGGAACACAACTCCGCAGTATATATTTATTTTCAAATCTATGAAAACACTATTTATTCTAGTAAACAAGTTTGAAATATCTGTTTTGCTATAAGTTAAAAAATTTAATATTCAATGTTTGATATAATATAAACATAATGTTATATTATTTCAAAAATTTAATAATTTATTTCAGTTAAATGTTTTATTATCAAGATGTGTAAAAATATTTTGATTATTTAAGCGAGATTGTTGTTGGTCTCAAGATTAGGCCTACTAACTGATGAATTGATACATTTTTATTATATTGTGTAACATAACAACTGTATTAGGTATAATAATATTATCGTTATTTTATTTTTTAGAAATGAGGTGAATCCCTGTTTTTTAACTAGGAAATATAATTAATTCAAATAAATAAGATATAAGTATAGCTATTACGTTAAACATTATATTTTGTTAATATAGTATTAAAATATATATAAAGAAATATATACATATATATATATATATATATATATATATATATATATATACATATATATATATAAAATAAAAGGAATATAATTACATTTAGAAAAATCTACAAGTTACAGATCCACTGATACGTGAATAATTGTATATGTGCTCACATTTGTTGATATCAGGAAAAAATGGTGATATGAGTAAATTATCCTTTATTGCAATCAAATAACGACGTGATGGTTCGACGCCTAATTTATTATCTTTTTCTTACACATAATGTATACATGTGATTGGGGTTTCATGTCTCAAGACATTAAATTAAATAAAATATAAACAACGTATATTACAAAACCACTATGAAATTTGTTGGTTATGATAGTGGTCTGTAGAAGATTACAATATCAAGTTAAAAAAAATAAGTGACAATAATTAAAATATTAAGTATTCTAAAAAGCTAAACTATTAGGTTAAATTTTTCGAAAATACATTTAACGTAATTAAGAAAGGTTAGGCCGATCAAAGAGTAGTATGACAGCAGATACTCGAAAAGGTAAACTTCGTCAAATGATGTCAGTCCCCAAGTTCAAAGTAGGTCTGTGGGTCCTAGCTTGACCCCTAATTAGTGATTGTTCCTACGTTCCGGCATCGTCGAAGCAAATAGATATTTCCAGGTCGGTTTCTACCCGGGGGCATTCAGTCCGGATATTTTTCAATTATCATTATATCACTTTCCAAAGTTTCTTCGGTTTCTCTTCCCATGTTACATGATTTTACCTCGGCTCCATTTGTTACGTCCATTCCGATCCAAGTATTTACAAATCCACAATTAAATAAGTAAATACGCTGATTTGTCCTTGGATATTTTGCAATTTTCATCTGGCAATCTTAATAACTAAACCCCAACTTGATTTGGATATCTTGTTTGGATCGTAAGTTAAATGGTTTATGCTTGCATCACTTTCTCCTTAGCACTTCATAGTTAATGATCCACGCCCGACTTTGACTTTTCTTGACAAATAGTTTTCAAACAATAATTTGATATGTTGACTACCAAAATAAAATTCGTTTTACTTTCAGAATAGGGTTATGCATGCACAATTCACGACATTGACCGTTCACATGTTTCTAACGTTCTTTCTTACGCTTGTTGTAGCTTATAATATTAATAATATTTTTAACTTCGCTATGCCGGTCCCACACCCGGGGCCTCATCTTATGATGAGGAAGGAGGAGGGATAGAAGAGTAACACCTCTTTAAAAAAATATTGGTTCATCTGGCCCGGCTGATGGTACCTTGTGAGGGCTCCTTGTACAGGATTACAGGACTAGGGGAAGGAATCCCGGAAAACTAAAGATGAAAGGTGTAGATAAAACCAGATTACTGTAAAGGACATCTAATTCCCAGTACCGGCAACCCTAGGGAGTGAGCAAGTTGGCTTCGGATCTTTGTTAGCCAACGGCTGCAAGAAGGTTCCCTCGGGTATTTAACCCTGTAATCTTGAATAAAAATGTTCCAAGTTCTGAGGGAAAAGATCCTTTCATTAGCATCTTTCAAGCACAAAAGACACCACCATCAGGTCCCAAGCCGCCTAAATAGAAAAGAATCTATCCAAAGTTTGGCAACAATAAAAGTTATGCCTCTCCGTTAGTTGTGCAAGGGAAGGAAAATGTAAATGCGGGAGTCACCTGGAAACGCGGCGTCAGACATTTCTCAGCAGCTATTTTTCCAAAAGAAAGAGCTATAATAATTGTACGAGACAAAACAGAGCACTTAATTAAGCTTAATTACGGCATTGCAACCATTTGAAATTTGAAAATTGCAAAAGATATATATTTTTAATAATTTTATTTCTAACAGTTATCTAAAAGTCTAGTAACCGTTCCTACGCTTACTGTAATCTTGATCGAAGCATGAAACCTGTATCACAAAATCGAAGTTGATGTGATGACTGTACAAACTATTAAATTTTATTCCATTTAGAGTTCTTCACAAATATACTAGTACTTTTCTCATTTTTTCCATAATTGTACAGGAACTTTGCTAAAACGATAAAAACTGAAATAAAAGACTAAAACTGTTTTTCACTTGAAATTGGGAAATATTACCTGTTTTCAAGCCCTACGCGCAATCTTCGTAATGCAAGTAAATAAGAAGGAAGAATTACCATTAGAGTTAAACTTTATTTTTATGTTACATTTGGGGCACTAATTGTATTAATTTTATAATCACATATATTAGCTAGACTTAAATATTCCTAAGGAAATAAAGTTTTAAAAATTATACTTTTTCTTATAAATTATGTTAAATTAATATATATTTTGTAATTCAATAAATACATGATATAAAAAACTATTGTCATTTGTTTAAAATCTAAGGCTGTTATTCCTAAAACATGTTACATTTCTGTTAAGTAATGCTATTTACGAAATACAGGCCTATTAGTTTTATTGGGAATTATACAATTATTTTAGTTATTAGCAATAATTTCGTGTGATGTTGCTATGGTTCCGGATTCTATTCATGCCGTTACAGTATGTATCCTGGATGTAAGAATCTGTGTTTCGAACTGTGTGCTCTTTTGAGGTTCCAAATACATTAACACTGCATAATAACGACTTATCAACAAAGATAACCACACAATAATTTTTGGAAACGCTTTTCTCTGAATATTTACACAAACGCCATAATGACTAAGTACACAGTTAGTACACAAGTACATAGTGAGGATGTAAAGTGAGTTTCTCATTAGTGTGGCAGTTTTCCTTTTTCAGAGCTTTTATTTTTTATTCCTCTTTCTTTTACTCATATAATGTATTTATAGTAATTATTATTTATCAGATACTCTATATATTATTTGGGACATTTTACATGTTTTTGTTCACAGAGTGGTAAGATGTTTTAGAAAATGCACCTATTTTTATATATTATGTAATTAATAAAAGTATGTTATACAATATGCTAATATCATGTTTGTAAAAATCTACATTTCCTATTTCTAAAACGTGTTTACGTTGTATTTGGTCATGTAATTTATTGCGGGGCAGACCTATTACTTTAACAAGTATTCTAAATATAGTTATTAGTAGAAACTTCAATTGATGTAGCTATAGTTCAAGGTTCTAGTCATGACGTTACAGTACGTGCCCAGCATATGAGTACCTCTGTTCGAAATTGTGAGTTAATATCAATTCGTCATAGATATTCATTTGCATGGTAACGACTTAACAACAAAGATAACCACATAATATTAATAATCGGAAACGCTTTTCAGTGAGTATTTACACTAACGCCAATATGACTAAGTACATAGTTAGTACACAAGTACATAGTGAGGATGTAAAGTGAGTTTCTCATTAGTGTGGCCGAGTTTTTCCTTTTTACAGATTTTATTTCTTATTCCTCTTCCTTTTACTCATAAAACTGTTTTATTAAAATTATTAATTTTCAGATACTCTATATATTACTTGGGACTTTTTACATGTTTTAGTTCACAGAGCGGTAAGATGTTTTAGAAAATGCACCTATTTTTATATAATATTTAATTAATAAAATTATGTTATACAATATGCTAATATCATGTTTGTAAAAATCTACATTTACTATTTCTACAACATGTTTACGCTGTATTTGGTCATGTAATTTATTGCGGGGCAGACCTATTACTTTAATAAGTACTCCTAATATAGTTATTAGTAGAAACTTCAATTGATGTAGCTATAGTTTAAGGTTCTAGTCATGCCGTTACAGTACGTGCCTTCCATATGAGTACCTATGTTCGGAATTGTGAGTTAATATCAATTCGTCATAGATATTCATTTGCATGGTAACGACTTAACAACAAAGATAACCAAATAATATTAATAATCGGAAACGCTTTTCAGTGAGTATTTACACTAACGCCAATATGACTAAGTACATAGTTAGTACACAAGTACATAGTGAGTATGTAAAGTGAGTTTCTCATTAGTGTGGCCGAGTTTTTCCTTTTTACAGATTTTATTTCTTATTCCTCTTCCTTTTACTCATAAAACTGTTTTATTAAAATTATTAATTTTCAGATACTCTATATATTACTTGGGACTTTTTACATGTTTTAGTTCACAGAGCGGTAAGATGTTTTAGAAAATGCACCTATTTTTATATAATATTTAATTAATAAAATTATGTTATACAATATGCTAATATCATGTTTGTAAAAATCTACATTTACTATTTCTACAACATGTTTACGCTGTATTTGGTCATGTAATTTATTGCGGGGCAGACCTATTACTTTAATAAGTACTCCTAATATAGTTATTAGTAGAAACTTCAATTGATGTAGCTATAGTTTAAGGTTCTAGTCATGCCGTTACAGTACGTGCCTTCCATATGAGTACCTATGTTCGGAATTGTGAGTTAATATCAATTCGTCATAGATATTCATTTGCATGGTAACGACTTAACAACAAAGATAACCACATAATATTAATAATCGGAAACGCTTTTCAGTGAGTATTTACACTAACGCCAATATGACTAAGTACATAGTTAGTACACAAGTACATAGTGAGTATGTAAAGTGAGTTTCTCATTAGTGTGGCCGAGTTTTTCCTTTTTACAGATTTTATTTCTTATTCCTCTTCCTTTTACTCATAAAACTGTTTTATTAAAATTATTATTTTTCAGATACTCTATATATTACTTGGGACTTTTTACATGTTTTAGTTCACAGAGCGGTAAGATGTTTTAGAAAATGCACCTATTTTTATATAATATTTAATTAATAAAATTATGTTATACAATATGCTAATATCATGTTTGTAAAAATCTACATTTACTATTTCTACAACATGTTTACGCTGTATTTGGTCATGTAATTTATTGCGGGGCAGACCTATTACTTTAATAAGTACTCCTAATATAGTTATTAGTAGAAACTTCAATTGATGTAGCTATAGTTTAAGGTTCTAGTCATGTCGTTACAGTACGTGCCTTCCATATGAGTACCTATGTTCGAAATTGTGAGTTAATATCAATTACGACTTAGGTTTTCATTTCCATGGTAACGACTTAACAACAAACATAACTACACTTTAATTGTCGGAAACGCTTTTCAGTAAGTTTTTAGCACTAACAAGATTTATAACTAATTACATAGTTAGTACACAAATATATAGTGAAGATGAAGGGTGAGTTTTTTAATTAGGATGACGGTGATGGTGTCAAGTTCCAGTGCCTTTCTGAGTCTGAGTATCTGGATAACGGCGCTGAAGTCGTACTGAGTGATATCTTGTGTCTCAGTCTCTGGAATCTGACCAAAGTTTCCACGGAGAGACTCGTCGACGAAGGCAGCGATTGCTTCGTCTAAGTCTGGTGACTTGGAGCGAGTGAATGCGTCTCTTCCTCCGAGGGTTTAACAAAAAGCTCCCAACACTGTGCGTCTAAGGAGACTAAATTGGCCACCCAAGAACGACAGGTTCCGCCATATGAAACGTCTTTATATTTATTTTATCTAGGCACGCTCCTGTTTTGCACTTGTACCCCCTACTTAGTTCTCCTTTTGGTCTTTCTATTTTATTCTAATTTTAAATGAATTTAGATGTCTAAAAATTACTTGTCTTACTATCTATTTGTAAATTTATTATTTATATGTGTTTTAATTGAGCTTTTGATATTTCTATATTTGTAACTATATTAATCTATTTTTATTATTTTCCTAGAGTGTTGGTTTATTAGTTTATTGATTCTCCTTGGAGTGTGAAATTTTTCTAAGAGGTTTTTCGCAAAATTAGAATCATATTTTTCATATTTTTATGTCATATTTTTTCTATACCTAGTGTTAAATTTACTACCTGTTTGGCTCCATATGGGGTTTGATTTACATTCACATATTATTTCATATTAATTTAATTCACTCATATTTAATTTGTAATTCTGGATTATTTTAATATTTAATTTTTAATTTATAAGTGGTTTTTACCTACTAAATGCAATATTCACATTGGTTATCATAAAGACATTTGATAAATATTATGTCTCCAGGCTTAGTATTTCTAGATATTTCTAGTTATGACTGATTTTCTTAGTCATTTTAGGTTATCCCTTTTTAATAGCTTTTATTCACCTTAAATCCTGAACACTTCATAGGCTATGATGCAACGCCCGATTCTATCGTTTCTTTAATACGAAGTTTTCAAACCATATTTGGATCACTTAACTACTAATCAGAAACTCGTTGTCATGGTTTCGAGGCATCCGTTCGCCTGTGTAACCCATAACACTGCGATATACTTGTGATATGGTTTTAACATGCAGTCATTTTTTCGATTCTAACGTACTATTCTGCACTTATTGCCGTAGTGATTATTTTTTTTATTACTTTTAACTCCGCTATGCCGGTCCCAAGCTCAGGGTCTCATATTATGATGGGGAAGGAGGAGGAATAGAGGAGTAACATCTCTTTAAAAAACCTTGGCTCAGCTGGCCCGGCTAATGGTACCTTGTGAGGGCTCCTTGTACAGGATTACAGGACTAGGGGAAGGAATCCCGGAAAACTAAAGATGAAAGGTGTAGATAAAACCAGATTACTGTAAAGGACATCTGATTCCCAGTACCGGCAACCTTAGGGAGTGAGCAAGTAGTATCGCAGTGTTACGGGTTACGTAGGATGTCAGGTAACCCGAAGCAATGACAAAAAGTTTTAGTTTAAAAGTTAGGCAACGAAAATATCGTTTGAAAACCTCTTGTTAAGAAACGCCAAAGTCGGATGTGTCATCATAAATTTCGAAGTGTTTAGGAGACTGTTAGGCAAACCTAAATCATTTCATTTAGGATCCAAACGTGATAGGGCAATCAAGTTGGCGTCTAGAAAAAAACTGCAATGGAAACAACCAAAGGGGGCTTGCAAGGGTTCCAAGTACGAGATAGTGGATGTGCTTACTTATTTGCTGATTTTCAAATACTTGGGAAGACTTCTCGATTCTTTACTGTCCTACAGTTCTACACTTTGACCAGTTATTCCTTATAATTATTGTCAGTTTTATTATTTGAAGTTAATATCACTATTGAGGTTCAAGTCCACTATCATACCCAACATTTTTAATTTTATAAAATATAGGTTGTTATTTATGTAAGATTATCTATATTGTATTCAATTACATTTTTTGTGACAATGACTTTTTTTAAATGAATTTTTTGTATATATTCTATGCATGAAAAAGACAGTATTTATTGGTCAAAACGTCATTGTATGATTCCATTACAGGATAATTGTTTTTAAAATTCAATAATTTATTATTGCTATATGTTCACTCTGGTATTGTTATTTATAGTACTGCAGACCTATTAGTTTGAATAAGTCCTCTAAAAATACATATTAGCATTAATTTGTATGATGTAGTTATTATTCCAGATTCTAGTCGTACTGTGACCTGCATGAAAAAATCTGCGTTTTGAACGGTGAGTTATTATCAGTTTACTCCTAGATTTTTACTTGCATGATAATGATTTACCACCGAAGATAAAGGCATAATGAATTTCAGAAAAGCTTTGCAGGATATTTACTCTAACAACATTATACTTAGTTACATATAGGAATAATCTAGGTATAATCATATACGTCCTGTTTTCCTAGATGAAGTTTTCTGAAAAAAGTGGGTGAATAAATAAACACCGTAACTTTTTTGTACGACCGTTAGAAACACCAACGTAAGGAAGCTCTAAGCCAATAGAAATCATGAATCGGTTACATAGTTTGGGGGTATTCGTCTTGTGCCCAAGTGATTGATTAGATTAAAAAAATTTTCTACAATATATAGAAAACACCAAGATACTCACAAACAATACACACGCACACAAAAACATTTACTGGCACAGATATCATGGCATGATATCGATGATATCATAACACTATATATGGGCAACTCGCATCAATGCGAAAAACTCCTCACCTACACTAATAAAATACACCCACAACTCCACTTCACTTGAGAAATTGAAACCAACTGATCCCTAAACTTCCTCGACCTAACCATAACAAAAAGCTACACACAAAAACACAGCTTCAACATTTACAGAAAACCCATAACGACAGACACACTTATCCACAACACCTCAAACCACCCTATCCAACACAAACACGCTGCCTTCAGATCCCTGCTCCATAGACCTAAAGAAGTCCCAATGACCACCGAAAACATAAACAAAGAACTAAACACAATTAAATATTTAGCATACACAAATGGACACAACACCACAATAATAGACAAACTATGGTATAAAATACAAAAAAACACTAAAATTAACACTGCAGACAGGGAAAACAAATACATCACATTACCATACATAAACAAAACTACAAACAAAATATCCCGCAACTTTCAAAAAATAGGATACAAAATAGCATACAAAACTAATAAGTTACAATACAAAATACAACACAACACCACCAACAAAGATAAACTACACCAGGCGTATACAAACTGAACTGCGACGAATGTAACAAACTCTACATTGGACAAACAGGTCGCAGCTTTAAAAAAAGAGTCGAGGAACACAAACAGAACACCAGCTTAACATTTTATAATCACATAAAAGAAACAGGACACAAATACACAGACATTTACCATAACCTATAAATCACAAAAAAGGACAATATCTCAACACACTAGAACAATATGAAAATTACAGACACACAAAAACATAAAGTACAAACATATTAAACGAACAAACACAATGCAAGTCACACATACTATTTGATACTATCGAAAACCTACCTTTAAAACCGTCACCGCTTGACCCAACATAGAGATCGAAAACGTTCTGTCTCAGTAAGTTTTAACAAATTTACTAAATTTAAATTTCGGATAGTCATAACCTATTGTTTAAGTGATTAATAAGATTCACCGAACGTAATGGACTACAAAATTCTAGAATAGTTTAAAAGGTAAACGTAAAGTAATACGAAAACAGACGCCTTGGGTAAAGTCACTTCAGAAGACAACATGCGTGAAGTGCATAACTTGATATTGACAAGTTTGACAAATAATGTTATTTTGACAGTTTCTAAAATAGCAATCCAAAAATCCAAATTTTTTTAAAAGTCGGAAAATAAATGTAATTTTTTTAACTTGACTAAACAATAGTAAATTAAAATCTTACTGTACACCTACACTGGAATACTGTATGTAGACAAATATTTATTTAGGAACTGCAAAAGATTGTCTAACACATAGTATTTCAATAGGTTCAAAATAAAATTATTCTTTTATAAAAAACTAATTGAAAAATTATGATATTCAAGTTTTTAAAAAATTAAAGATTTTTACGGGACTAATAAAACATTTTAAAAAAACAGAACAGACTTCATAAAAAAAACCCCGGAATGTGGCTTTTATTTAGTATAACTTTTATTTACTAAAAAGTAATAAAAAAGTATTTATTTACTAATAAGTCAAATAAATGAAATGTCAATATGGGTAGACTATTGAAAACGTCGCTTTGATGAGGAATTTTAACTCATTAGTATCCGAGAATGCTGTTTGAATCAGACTGTTTGGGATGTGAGAATAATGGGCTCACCGAAAAGGTTTCCTCTTTCATTTGAAAGAAATATAACTTTTATTGCTTAAATACTTCCAAAGTTATGGTGGAACAAACAAAAAAAAAACATACGGATCGAATACAGAAACTACTCCTTTTTTGTCGGTTAAAAAGAAGTTAATGGGAATTACAATACATATTTTGATAATTTTTAAAATTAATAATTTAAAAATATATAGCACTTTTATAAAGTCAGAAAATCAATTCAAATATTTTACAGTGACACTAATATATAATTACCTAAATCTTTAAGAACACTTTCTGTGGAACAATTTTACGGAAATATTTAAGACATACAAAGATCGTCCTAAACACAGACGATTATTTACACCTTTGTAGGAATAAAACATTTTATAGAATCAAATATAATAAAATTCATTATTTTTTTAAAACATAATAAGTAATAATAATAATTGTGACATGATTGGAATATTTTCTAAATATGATTTGCTGAAAATTTTGAAAATTTCAAATACAAATATACTGTAAATGTTTATATATATATATGCTCACCAGTTTTGTATCAAGAAAAACGGTATATATAAATCAATTATCCTTTATTGCAATCAAACTCAGATAGTTCGACATCTAATTCAATATCTTTTTCATATAGAATATATACAGATGTTTAATTTTTTTTTTAAACAATAATTGTGATTGTAAATATTAACAAAAATAAAAATTACAAAAATTCAAATAAATAAAATATAAATATCCTTAACATAAATATCAACTTATAATTTAAAAAGTGAAAAATGTTACAAAATCACTCAGAAAAGTGTTGATTATGATAGTGGTCTGTATGAGATTACAATATTAACTTGAAATAAAAACTGATAATAAATCAAAATATTAGGTATTCTAAAAACCGTTAGTATAAGAACACATTTTTTTAAAAAGAGAAAACATTCAATAAAATTAGAAAAGAACGACAGGCCTATTAGTTTAAATAAGTACTCTAAATATAGTTATTAGCATTAATTTTGTATGATGTAGCTAAAGTTCCAGACTCTAGTCATGCAGTTGCAGCACCAGGCGTATACAAACTAAACTGCGACGAATGTAACAAATTCTACATTGGACAAACAGGTCGCAGCTTTAAACAAAGAGTCGAAGAACACAAACATAACACCAACTCAATATTTTACAATCACTTAAAAGAAACAGGTCACAAATACACAGACACTTATCATAATTTAAAAATCCTACACATCAACAAAAAAGGACCATATCTCAACACACTAGAACAATATGAAATTTACAGACACACAAAAACACAAAATACAAACATATTAAACGAGCAAACACAATACAAATCAAACATAGTCTTTGATGCTATCGAAAAGCTACCTTTAAAACCGTCACCGCTTGACCCAACATCTCCAAGCAGAAGACACTGATGAAGATGGGCACATAGCTATCGAAAACGTTCTATCTCAGTAAGTCTTAACAAATTTACTAAATAAAAAGTTCGGATAGTCATAAAATATTAATATATATGTAGTTATGATAGAAATATATAATTAACGGTTCACCTAAAAGTGTAACAGCCTACCTTCGTAGACTTTACCTTGTTTTTGTTACTACCAAATCTATCCTTATAAAATACTTTGTAACTATATACATTTGTATTATATAACACGGATATGTTTTATAAAATCCTCCAGTGTATAGAGTTTGTGTGTGTAACAAAGTTATTTTACAATTGTTGCAAATTTGTGGAGCCTTGGAATTATGTTTCGTGTTTCCCTTAACTTTGTACATCGTCAGGTATAATGTTTTAGCAATTTTGGTGACGTAACATAGATATAACTTTGCCTGTACAATTTATAATTAATTTTATAACGACTGAAATTAACTCATTGTCAGGAGTTTTAAACTTAGTTTAATTAAAGCGTCTCTAAGGATGACTTGGAAACTACTTTCTGCGCAGCTGTACCAAGTTAGAACAAAATGTTCACGTAGATATTGACTGTCTCAGCAGTTACATCTTGGTCAAATGTTGTCAAGATCCAACTTTGACTGCATCTGTAAATACTACGCGAGCTTTAGAAAATATTAAACAATATGAACAATTCCACGCTAAAAGTATCAGCCGGCTCTGGTTGTAGCCTAAACAAACATCACAGGGCAAGACATTGTAAAACAGAGCTTTTCCTTATTTGTGACAGGAAACAGTAGGTCTGTAGTACCTGTAAAACTTTTGAACAAAGCTGTTTTGCGTATCACGTAGATTAATAGTTTAAATTCAACGTAAAACGCGGTGGGGCCAATAGTTTTACACAATTTTGTCCATTTAATTACATTTTTTTAGAGTAAGTTATTGTTTCTTTATATTTTTTTAAACCTTGGTTAAACCAATGAGACCGCCCAGCACTCGTGGCAGCCAGCCACTAGCGAGCTACCTCCGTCTCACATGCAGATCCGGCTAGTATCACTAACGCGAGTGAAGGAAACGAGATTGATATCCCATCTACCCAGCTCATAAGCTCTTTCCATGGAGAATCAGGAGATAGTGAAATGAAACAGTACGGTAAGTGTCGCGCTAAGAGCAGGATGAAAAAACCTGGCAAGAAAAAAACCCTGCCAGGAAAAATCCCGCGACAGATCATGCAGGAACCCTTTGGGCGTGTATCACCCTATGCCGAGGTATAAGGATAGGTATTACCTTACAAATACCTGGTTAGTGAGTCTATGGCAGGAATGACATGCTCCTCTTATTCTGCTGTCTATTCGAAACTGAAAAGGCATGCAATCAAATTAGTACTTCCGTTGGGGCTAAGCTGCGGCCCTGGATATGTGCCCCTGCCTCACATGGAACATAACTGTGAAGCAGAATCTATTAGTATGTATATTTTTATTTATTATTTTTTTTTTTTTTAGAACTATGCGGTCAGTAAGGACAGCGGCCGTCTGTGTGTGTCGTGGGTGGGGTCCTATGTACCCAGTGAGGAAATGAGTGTGGATATTATATGAGCGTGAGCCTATCTGTAGAACCTTGTTGCTAAGTGTCGGAGGTATTTTTTGATAAAAGGCACTTTCAAGTCAGTGTGAAGCAGTGTTAATCTTTTACATCTAGGTGCCTTCATGATTATTCGCAAAACCTTGTTCTCATTGACGCAAAAAAGCTATCGCACTCATTGACAACGTATTAACTTAAATCACTAATCAACAGCCAGAAGGTCGAGACAGCCAAAGCCAACTTGAGTGAAGAATTCTTATCACCGCCATATAGACTGTTTATTCTACCGGTGCGTATATTAGCTTGAAGGTTATAATTTCTCATTAATTTGAAACTTTGGTGAATGCGTTGGTATTTTGTCATTTTTTGTGAAGGTTTCATAATTAAAGTAAGTGTAATTAGTTTCTAAGATTAATTATCTTTGAGGTTTCCTTTATTGTTTTCTAAAATTGTTTTTATCAAGCTAAAGATTTTACATTAGCTATAGAGAAAAAGATTTAAATTACACAAATAATTTTATCACGACCTAATCACATATATGTAGCTTAAGTTTATATAAAACTAAATGTATATTGTAGGAAACATACTGTATTTGATAAATATTTTTTGATAATATTTCTATTCTTTACTATGTGTGCATAGCGATTACTTTACATGTGCTTTAAGGTTGTGTAAGGTTATCTCTTCCAAATTACAAATAATTGTAAATATCCTAACATGTGTGCAAAGTATGTTTGGAGCAATGTAACTTACAACTGTTCCGATGCGTTGAAAATATCGGTTTTAAGTTCCACTCACATTTAATTGCAGATTATTTAAAACTGAATGTAAATTTCTCGTATTCTCATCACGGTTTGTATTTATTAGCGACAAAAACTAAGGTATTCATGTAACCCAAATGACTTGCTTCAAAGCATGTGATTTCTTCTAAATAAATAATTCTGATAAACTACCATTATAAAGTAAACGAATATTTAGTTTAACGTTCTTGTGGTTTTCCCTTTTACTTAAACGTGTTTAAAAAATGTATAACAAATTAATGTAACACAAATTCGAAACTTTTGGTTGGAAATAGAAACATTTGTTACTGTTTGAAATTGTGATTACGTGTTTACGTTGTAAGTGTTTGTATAGCTTTATGGAAATTTGGGTAAAATTTAAATGATATTAATAATAAATACGAAAACATGTGAGTAAATGGACAATTCTTTACTAAAGCCTTAATGAATACTTTTTGTAAAAGAGAAATAATAATATTTTCAAAGGGTAATTAATGTAACCGTGTAACATAGCCTTTAGTAACAGGGTAATGTGGCCTATAAGTAGTTGCTTCAATGACAGACAACATAGTGAACATAGACCTCAATAAAAGAGGTTTATAGAAGAGAATATAAAATGTTATTATTATTATTTGCAAAGCGCCCTCAGGGACCCTCAGAGCTAATCCCCCCGCATCGTGCAGTGCGCAAAGGTGAGTTCATGGGTTGCTTATGTTTGCTGTAATATATGAGTAGTTGGGTATTTGGTTGCATTGTATTCTGCTATGTAAAACCTTTTAATGTAAAGATAGAGCTAGGTCAGTAAGTTTTAATCCAAGGCTGGAGTTTTATTTTGAAATATTTTTTTTACGCCCACTTTCCTTCCTGTAACACAATAGCTGTAGGATCTAGGCTATTCCATAAGAATACAACATACCGTATTAGGAAGTGTTGTAAAAGATACTTTTAAATTTAGCCAAACATTAAAATGATAAAATAACGCGTTGTATAAAAATTCATATAAAATACACAGAAAGGAAATTTAGATTTAAAGAATGTAAGCAACTGAAAAGTGTTTAAACATGGAACAGATACCGCGGCAAAGATGAAAAAATTGTAGCCACAATAAGAGTTACCCCGAACATGCCCGCTATATCCCATATTTATTGAAGCACAAGTACGTTATCGCAAAGGGCTGCTAATGGGGACTCGTCAAAGCGCCCCCGGGACTCCTGTATATAATTTGTTTCCAAAATATGTATGTATATATCGACTAAGTCTAACAGTCGTGTTATGTCAATACTAATTGAAATAAATAAATTCAGAAATAAACACTGTATGTATGTTTTGTGGCAAGACAAAATATTGAAATGAAATGGTTTTATTATTATTGATCACAGAAATGGCATATGCATTATCACAAAGGATTTCATCATTTTCATCGCTTTCACACCCATAATCACAACTCCTTCTTCCAGATTCACTTTCCCACACAACATCCTTGTCGTGATATTTTAAGCCTATATACATTGTCAGCTTTATACATTGTCAATTAGAGTAGGCTTCAAAATTCATATCGCAGAGATCTATACTTTGAACTGCAAGAGAATCGGGTGTCAGCTGTGTCTATTCGACCAGTTCATTTATTTTATCATTTCTTGTTCAATTAGAATTGAAATGAATTGAGTGGTTTTCGCTTTTTGTCTGAAGGATTTTCAAATTTTTCATTAACTATATGGGAAGAAATATTAGCACGCTATAATCGCACAAAGAAGACAGCTTGCAGTTTTCCCGAAACATGTATGTATAGAGAACTACTTCCTGTTGTTTTTATAATATTACTTATAAATAGATAGTGGTGCTATAAGATAAGATAATATAGGTTTATTTGTGTTTGTGTTGGTGGATGGATATATAGCACTGATTTGAATTCTCTCTATTCTGTACTCTCTCACTCTCTTTCTCTCTCTCTCTCTCTTTCTCTCTCTCTCTCACACACACACACACACACACACACACACACACAAACACACACACACACACACACACACACACACACACACACACACACACACACACACACACACACACACACACACACACACACACACACACACATACACACACAGGACATCACTGCCTGCAAATCAAACTGAATTTGTAATTCATTGATTGTAATTCACAGACACACACAGACTCACAGGAACACAGAAACACAGAAACCCACAGCGTTTATAACCTGTTTAATCCCTGACTTCAGTTTTTTAAAGAAACTTAATTGAAAAAACCTCATATTATATATATAAAAAATCCCAAGTAAAACTGTCTTGCACAATGTAAATATGTTACATTAGTTGTTAAAAGCTAACTTTTATAGGTTACATGTGCGTGTAATGGTGAAGTAATAATTCGCTAAGATTGCTTTATGCGTGAAGCTTTGGGAAATAGGTTTTTGGAAAACCTTCAAGGGAATAACATTGTTTATGTTATAAAATACATTTGGTTTTTAAGGACCATTTTGTGTGAAAAGAACTATTTAATACTAGTGTAGGACATTTCTTAAAAATCCTGTTTCAATAACTGAAAAAAATTTAGGAAAAATAAACACAATCCTAAAACAATGTGATTAGATGTAAAACAGACAAAACACACAGTGGGTTTTTATTTGAAATGGTTATATTTGGAGTTTATGCTAGAATTATTTGTGTGTAGTAATTAGGAAGCCAATTGAATATTAATGTCTTGTTTTCGTATAGTTCGAGGAATTTGAAAGGGAAAATTTGTAATAAAAAGAATCTAAAGTAAAACACTTACTACCAATATTTTAGATAAAATCTTATTAAAAAAGGGAAAACGTTTATCTTTAAATGTACTTTAAAATAATAAACTGCAGAGGGAATTTTCCGTAGTGTAATACAAAGTTATAGATGGAAACAGTTAATGTTGTTATTGCATTTGCAGACTGGTGGTGAGCCAAGCAGAGGACGAGTTGGGAAAGCCCTCCCGGGGTCCCCCCCAAGGCCTCAAGACCCCCCCCCCCCGCATCGTGCTCTACGCAAAGGTGAATTGATGGGATGCTTATGTTTGCTGTAATGTACGAATAGTTTTTATTTGCGTTGTGTTCTGCGCTGTAAAGGCTTTTAATGAAATAGAGGTTGTGCAGATGTTGGTTAGAATGAAAATAATAAGATTAAACAAGGTAAGCTAAAATAATCCAAGAGTGTTGGTACGAAGCTGGCATAAAATCTATACCATGTTTATGCTAATAGTAAATATAAAATAATTTACCTATATGCCTAGATAAAATTACTTTTTTTCTAGCGACAATTCTAGATTCCAGGAACAATGAATGTTTCCATGGAAACAATAATGTAACCTCAGTGCATGCTACTAGCCAACCATACATCATTCATTGTTGATATCTTTGCAAAAAATAATATGTAATATATTTACAATACAGAATTTTGTATTATTCACCGATTTAAATATTAAAATAGGCCTATTTGTCTAAAAGTATACATAAAGTGTAATGAATTTGTTCTACTTTGTATTGACGTAGAAACTGAAGCCATTTAAACCTGATATGATTTAAACGACGTATTAATCTTTCTACAAATTGTATATTTAATTCGATAAATTCATTTTCGATAAAGTTTCTTCTACGATTTTTTTCGATACATTCCATAAGACTACATTGTTTACTAATTTTTTTGTCGTGTTTTATTTGTTTAGTTGTTTAGACTATTTGATATCCTAAAATGCTCAAAGAATTACATAGAAAGCTGGATGTATAGGTTTTACTTATTGACCTATATAAACAATAGTTGAACCTAATCGTTGATACTTCGCCATTAGTACTCGAATAAATCGTTCAATACAGTAATGAATATACACACAGACAGCAACAGAGCATCAGATAATAGCAAAGCTTTTACTTCAAAACAATAACACTTTTTACACCAGCAACCAATTTTACCCACGCACAATAAAAACCATAAACATTGAATTTAATATAAACTAATTAGGCCTCAAACTATTTAAGGTAAGATTTAAACTAATGACTTTAATAAAGCTCTCACCCTAAGAAATGCAACCACAAACAAACGTTTTAATACAGAAACAGCAATGCAAAGCACGGAATCCATTCCCCATGTATACATTCAACAAGACATTGAATATAAAATGTCCATCACAAACACATTAAACACTAAACCAAGCACAACTAATAAACACATAACTCTTAAATCCATCATACAAATCGCGACCAGCTAATCTCTATACTTTAAAACAGATAAAGGCAGATCTATAGTAATATTGCCCAAACAAGGCGTTAACAACAAAGTAAATAAATTCATGACAGAAAACAACGTGACCGAACTCCATTTAGTCCCTACACCAAAATATGAAACCAAATTAAAAATCAATTGAGCATATGCACCGAAATCATAAATCCAGAACAAGAGAAACTGTACAAACAAAACACTCATTTCCCAATACACACAGGCACCTTCACGTAATCTAGCCAAATACACTCACAAACGTTAATAACCACAGATCCATACACAAGGACATTGACCTCATTAACATAGACCTGGCATACACCAACGTACCCATTAAACAATCACTTAAAACACTAGAAAGCTTGCTGATAACCAACCTAGCAGGAATATTCCTCCACCACATCGAACAAAAATACGTCCTGTAGAACAACAAACATAGAGATAAAATAATATACTACCATAGATAAGTAGACGACATTTTACTTTAAACAACGGCAACAAACGGTGAAGGTGACAAGGTCGTCGATGCTAGTCTGTTTGTTTTAATAAACTAATGTGTATTAGGATTTAGAGTAAACGGTTTTAATTTTTAGGTTTTAATTTTTAACGACAATTATTAGAATAAGCAAAATTTATTTAATTCGTAGAATAACCAATTCTCTACATCCACGGCCAGAGAAATATCTTTCTGTTGTCACCTAAATCTACGTAGTCCGATATATTTCGCAAGAATAATGCCAGTAAATGGTATTGAGAGTTAAATGATTCTAGTTCATTTCCGTTCGATTAGGTACTACGCGTTTCAAAATCATTGTTTCAAGGTCTCTAACCTAAGTAGCAGAGCCAGATTAACCGCATAAAATGTGTGTGCCTTTGTGTATTAACCATTCGGAAAGTATTTTTGTTGAAATTAAAAATTGCTGCAAATGAATCTGGTTTTCTTTTAATATATTTTTACTGTCGTTTGAACAAACTCTTTGTTAAAGATATGGATGTATTTGTACGCTTTTAAATCTTATATTATTCTTAATAATTTTTGATAAATCATATTGAATCGATAGTAATAATTTACTAACTTCCGTTTATAATAACATCATCAGTGAGTTATAACTATTACAAGATGATATCGACGTAGGGTTGATGACGGCATTGGCTTCGAAACGAGCTTGAGTCAATAAATTTTAAAATTTTATGTCACTTTGCTTTATTAATGAATTATTAGCATCACCTCATAAGATCAGCCAATGTAAATTCATTCGGAACTGTGGAAGATATTGATTCAAGTCTGTAACAGGTTTGTAAAGTTATCCTTTTCCGGGCTGTAATTGGGTCCTGGATAGGGTCCTGAGTGTAGAGGTAGCACCGAGCTGACAAAGCACCACAATTCGCACAAGCGCGAGAAGTAGCACCGGAGAAGCAATAGTAGTCTACAGGTTGTTTGGCTTACAGCGGCAGGCGCGTTAGGTTACCATCTGAACTAAGTCTGAAGTAAACATAAGAGAAACTCGTAGCACATAAGTATCCGCTTGCGCATCGGCAATGCAACATATTTAGACATATCTGATGAGCTACGTAATACAAATCTACGTGAACTACTTAAAGTGATCTCGGTGTTAAATTTATTTATAACCTTAGAGGTGTCCTTTCGTATTTAGTTTTTAAAAGTATCCCAATGGTTTACCAAATTTTGACATCGGTTTTTATATTTGGGCAATAATACTATTTTTTTATTTGTTCATATGTATCCTGAAATCTACAATGGTCGGTGTAAGGATCCTACATGCTAATTTTATAATATTTCTTGAATTTCCTCTTGTTCTGTTACATCTGTTTATTTTGTTCTACATATAACTAACCATAGCTGCGAAATTATGAAAATATATGACTAAGCTTGAGTGGATGAATTAAAATGATTTTATTAACAACTGAAAATTGGAACAAGATATATACAAGGAAAGTGTGAACTAATAGAAGGAATTGAAGGAAACAAAAGCAAAATAACCTCACATTTTAATAAACCTTTACTTAAGTCTGACAATAAAAATTACTAAATAATTCTAAGTTTCACACATAACAAGGTACACACTATCATGAAGGCCTAAGTCATGTTACTAACTATATAACTTCCCTCATGCCAGAGACGGTGACATGATGATGAATATTATAAGGTAACTTGTACATTTTACAGAACCAGCCCAAGAGCTCGGCAGATAATGGGGATGGACACTGCAACTTGGGTAACACACCATTTTCCCTCGGGACCCCATGGGACGAGTTGACAATGCTTTAAGGTATGTTGATGTCTGTCTATTTACTTTTATACAACTTTACACCGGTTCCTTCAACGGAAGTGATTTTTGGACTAAATTTTCTTGAAGTTTAAACCACACAACACGTTTATCTGTTATTCAGTACAAATTATTCGGACTTTAAGACATTCTAAATAAACCGAAGTACTGCTGATAATTTCAAAACATTACAATAATTAAGAATTATGTTACCCCAGAACCCTCCAAATACGCGTGTAAAGAGAAAGGTACACCCTGGCTAAGAGATGTATCCTTCAGTGTGCAAATTTGCTGATTTTATTTGTATTATGCACAACTTTGACAAATTACTTAGCCTGTAGCTGTTTGCGTTATTGTTTTTATTGGGCTGTTTAGTTCGCAATTTCAGGTTGTTTTACCCTTGCACTGTCGGTTTCATGTAGAATTTTCCACCGTTTCAAGCCTGTTTGAAGTATAAGCCTCTGTAACACTGCAACCCTTTCCCTCTTGCCTTCACCGGAGGTAATAACAGCATTTAGGGCTCTACATAGTAAGGTTTGGAAGACAACAAAGTATGACAGAATGAAAGCACTCAGTGACGGTTTGAGTGCATCCGTGTGAACATTGTCTGAGCAAGTTAGCCTTTGGTAATTCCTGGTAAAGAGGCTTAATTGCAACTATTGCAGCATCTAGGGCTCCACATTGTAAGGTTTGGCAGCTAACAAAGCATGACAGAGTAAAAGATCACGGTGACGGTTTGAGTGCATCCCTGTAACTATTCTCTGAGCAAGTTAGGCTTTGGTAATTCCTGGTAGAGAGGCTTAATTGCAACTATTACAGCATCTAGGGCTTTACATTGTAAGGTTTGGCAGCTAACAAAGTATGACAGAGTGAAAGCTCTCAGTAACGGTTTGAATTCATCCGCGTAAACATTCTCCGAGCAAGTTAGCCTTCGGTAATTCCTGGTAAAGAGGCTTAATTGCAACTATTACAGCATCTAGGGCTTTACATTGTAAGGTTTGGCAGCTAACAAAGTATGACAGAGTGAAAGCTCTCAGTAACGGTTTGAATTCATCCGCGTAAACATTCTCCGAGCAAGTTAGCCTTTGGTAATTCCTGGTAAAGAGGCTTAATTGCAACTATTACAGCATCTAGGGCCCTACATTGTAAGGTTTGGCAGCTAACAAAGTGTGACAGAGTAAAAGATCTCGGTGATGGTTTGAGTTCATCCATGTAACTATTCTCTGAGCAAGTTAGCCTTTGGTAATTCTTGTAAAGAGGCTTAATTGCAACTATTACAGCATCTAGGGCCCTACATTGTAAAGTTTGGCAGCTAACAAAGTGTGACAGAGTAAACTATCTCGGTGACGGTTTGAGTGCATCCGTGTAACTATTCTCTGAGCAAGTTAGCTTTTGGTAATACTTGTAAAGAGGCTTAACTGCAACTATTACAGCATCTAGGGCTCTACATTGTAAGGTTTGGCAGCTAACAAAGTGTGACAGAGTAAACGATCTCGGTGACGGTTTGAGTGCATCCGTGTAACTATTCTCCGAGCAAGTTAACCTTTGATAATTCTTGTAAAGAGGCTTAATTGCAACTATTACAGCATCTAGGGCTTCACATTTTAAGGTTTGGCAGCTAACAAAGCATGACAGAGTAAAAGATCTCGGTGACGGTTTGAGTGCATCCGTGTAACTATTCTCTGAGCAAGTTAGCCTTTGGTAATTCCTGGTAAAGAGGCTTAATTGCAACTATTACAGCATCTAGGGCTCCAGATTGTAAGGTTTGGAAGGCAACAAAGTATAACAGAGTAAAAGCTCTCAGTGACGGTTTGAGTGCATCCGTGTAACTATTCTCTGAGCAAGTTAGGCTTTGGTAATTCCTGGTAAAAAGGCCTAATTTCACCTACGACATCACCATCTAAATTGTTTTAATGTTTGTACTGAGTAAATTTTTGGGGCTTTTTTATATCCACACCAAGACTCATTGCAAAGATTAGGTTGAGTTTATCGTCTGTCGACGTGCAATGAAAAAATGTCTCCCAGAAATAATTTCTGTAAATAACTTGTATTCCTTCTAATGACTTTACCGTAGTAATTTTGAAGACTGTCTGTTAGAGAAAACACAATACCCAAGAAACTCAAACACAATTGGAATATTCCTTCACTGTTCCCAATTAGTAGAAATCTCTAACCGTAAAAACAAAAAGCCTATAAACAGTGAAAAAGCATTGTCTTCCTTATCATTTGCTGATTAGAAACGATTTGCAGGTTAACAAACATATGAAAGTAAATTTTACCAATAGAATTATTCAGTAATATGTATATAGAGTCTGTACTTGTAGGTTCTTGTATCGAGCAATTCTTAGTAGCAATGTAAATATGGCAAGATGGGTTATATATTTTGTGTGTGATTTATATGTAAATAAAATGTATGTGCATTATATATCATGGTAATCAAAAAAATATGAAGAAAAATATCAAAAGTAATTTTTTTCTGATAAACTGCGTAGGCATACATTTCCCTTTAATTCTTTTGTAAATTGTCGTTGCAAAACCAAACTCTTGATAGGAAACTAATAAGGAAATAATGATATATTCTTGTATTTTTATAGGTCCTATAATTATAATAACGTTATATATTAGGCAATAATTGTTTATTGTTATAAACATATGTTTTATATTTATTATTGAATAAAGTTGTATGTTTCAAAAATGCCCTGGCAACTGAGTAGAAATTAAAGCAATTGCTTTAAAACACGTGATTTCCTTTTTAACAAAAATAAATAAAACCCACTAAGCACAATAAAAAATCTTTATTATAATTACTTAATTAATCCAACCTAGCGACCGTAACGCCAAGATGGATGCCTAAAGGCTCAGCAATGTTTAGAAACTCCTTGTGTATCGCAGCAGTGGACCTGTGGTATCACCTTGTAGGACATGGCAACCGTAACACCAAGATGGATGCCTAAAGGCGCAGCAATGTTTAGAACTCCTTGTTTATCGCAGCCATGGACCTGTGGTATCACCTTGTAGGTAATTTCGACCGTAACACCAAGATGGATACCTAAAGGCTCAGCAATGTTTAGAACTCCTTGTGTATCGCAGCAGTGGACCTGTGGTGTCACCTTGTAGAACATGGCGACCGTAACACCAAGATGGATGCAAAAAGGCTCAGCAGTGTTTCAAAAACCTTGTATGTCATAGCATGGGACCTGTGGCAGCACCTTGCAGGACATGGCGACCGTAACAATGATGGATGGCTAAAGTTTCAGCGTTATTTGCAACTCCTTGTACTTCAGCATCGGACCTGTGGCAGCACCTTTGAGACGGTCTGGAACTCCCAGATCGCCAAAGTGGGAGTAATTTGGATTTTACTAAATAATTACATTTTATTGTTGGGCTGAATAGGATTGGTAGACGTCTTTTGTTATATAAAAATTTGTTTGTAGTTTTGTAGTGTATTTATTTGAAAATAAGAGGAATAATGAAATAAAATACCTATCCTCAGCAAATACACTTTACACTAATTTGTAATGAACACTATCTAATCACATGCTAAGTGATTATATTTTTTTGTTCCAGAACGATGCTATGAAACTGAACACAGAGGGCCTGGATTTCAAAAGGAAATTAATTTAAGCTTCAAGTTAAAATAATATATTTTGTAACTGTTATTATTGTATAAATTAACTGCTATTTAAAATATTTTACGACCTGTAGATATTTATAAATAATATGTAATTTAAGTATATTATTAAAATTTGAAAATTAGACAGCAAAGTGTTGTTTTATTTATTATTATAATATTATTACATTTTCCTATTATAATAAATAGTTGAATATTTAGTTAGTAACAATTATATACTTAATACAACTGTTAAAGTTCGATTAAAATAGTAGAGTTAGCAGCACATACAAGGTTCTCTTACAAATAGTTACATTTTCTACAACCAGAAAGCACCACCTACTGGATGGGTTGACTGGGCGGGGAATACCACTGCCGCCTACCTCTTCATATTTTATATGCTCCTGATACATTTTGACACTTTATGCAACACACCAAACTATCAGGAGACTATAAAGTTACAAGAGGTAGATGATATATGCCTCTTATCATCTGACCTGATACTTTCTTAAAGTAAAATTTTGAAAAACTCTCAACACAAAGTAATAGGAGACTATAATGTGAAAAGAGGTTGTTGCTCTTAACATATTTATTCGGCTAATACTTTTGGGCGAGCTTTGAAAAATCTAAACTTTCTAAACCTCGCTTCCAAGTATCAGGAACATATAATACGTGAAGTGATCTATGCCTAAACTCTTTATCTATCATTTTGGTTAAACATATTTTTACCATATGTAAAGATATGTTTGACCATCAATAACGTTCACAGCTTCTCTGAGATGCAATTAAATTTGAAAATCACTCATCAGACACATTAGGGTGAACTTTTGAAATAAAACGTCAGAAAATATATCAACCTTTTTTATTTCTTCAATACGTTTTACATTATCTTTTTACATAATTACAAAACAGTATAATAGTAAAAATCACGATAATAATAATAACAATAAAATAATACTATTAATAACAATATTAATAGTAATAATATTAATACCATTTATAATAACTTTTCACACATTTTCAAATGCATTTTGAATACTAGAATACAATTTGATGAAAATTATAATATACATACAGTTTACAAGCAGTAGTTCCCAAAGTGTGCGGTGTGGCTACCCTTTACATCATTATCAGGGGCGCCGGGCGTGAGCTTCAGAATTAAACGATTAAATTAAAAATATCTTGGGCGAATCCCAATGTTGTAGTGGCAGTAAAATGATAAAATAATTTGTTTAAGGGTAAAGAGCTACTGACTATACAACACGGGTCTGCCTTTCCTTGTAGAAGTCTTATAATGACTGACGTCAGGCCCAAACCATCCGTCTATTGGCTATTTATACAGCTTAAGAAAACAAATTGTACAGTATTAACTGTTATAGGCTATGTGCTACTACTGCAGGAAGAACAGCACTAAAAGAATTACTTAACACTTAAAAACGAAGTAAAACTAATTTTCTGTTCAAGCGTCACACTAAATACATTTTACCTCGAGGGAGCCACGGGTTAAACGTTTGGAAACCACTGGGGTACAGGTTTATTACACGCAGTCAGATGTCTTCAAGGGTCACCTGTAACAAAAATGGTAATTAGCTTGGTAGTGTTAATTTAAGGCTTCTACAATGTAGAATATATTTTGTGTGTGTGTGTGTGTGTGTGTTTGTGTGTGTGTATGTGTGTGTGTGTGTGTGTGTGTGTGTGTGTGTGTGTGTGTGTGTGTGTGTGTGTGTGTGTGTGTGTGTGTGTGTGTGTGTGTGTGTGTGTGTGTGTGTGTGTGTGTGTGTTGTGTGTGTTTGATTAGGTTTTTCTATTTAAAATATAAATTGATAAACACAGATATTAATACTATTTATACATATAAATTGTATTGTAAAATAATATATTGTGAGTAATACAAACAATAAGAATATTACACACACGATATATTGGGGGTTGGGTATCCACAATAATATGGCGAGTCTAGAGTCTAGCACAGCTGAAGTTAATATCCCTATTCTATGCGCTATTGTACGGATAGAATAAAGATGTAAGTCGAGGCCCACTAACATGTATAGATTGGTTCCTTGCCTTTTCATTCGCATGCCTGAAGACACAACGAATTCACATAATTCACACACAAAAGATATAAAAGTATTAGACGAGTTGTAAGATATAAGTGGAGAGTTCATGCTAAAGCCAATCCTAAATGTTCCTGCAGAGACTTGTAGATATCCTCCAATCAAATAATAGAAGCGGTATAGGTGCGATCTCTATTCGCCTTCTGACTGCCTCCAGTAGACCGGCGGGATTGTGGAAGTATTTGTAGCTAGATACAAGACACGAAGGCAATGTAGATTAGGCAAGCTCAGGATGTAGCAAGACCTAAGTGTTCCTGCAGACACGTGAAGAGATCCTCCAATGCGAGGATAGAAGCGGCGGAGATGCGATGACTCTTCACCTTGTTACTGAACCATTATACTTGCGGGGTTGTGAAGCCAGGTGATCCTGGATACAAGACACGAATGCAACGTACATTGGACAAGCTCAGGATGTATGCCGACCTAAATGTTCCTGCAGAGACGTGAAGAGATCCACCAATGCGAGGATAGAAGCGGCGGTGATGCGATGACTTTTCACTTTGTTACTGAACCCATTATACTTGAGATGTTGTGGAGCCAGGTGAAGCTGGATACAAGACACGAAAGCAACGTAGATTGGATAAGCTCAGGATGTATGCAGACCTAAATGTTCCTGCAGAGACGTGAAGAGATCCGCCAATGCGAGGATAGAAGCGGCGGAGATGCGATCTCTATTCGGCTTCTGACTGCCTTCAATAGAACGGCGGGGTTGTGTAACTTCCCAAGTAGTAGTGCCCATCCCCAATATCTTCCGGGATCTAATTTTATATTATTCGTCATCTTGTCACCGTTTATAGCATGTGTGAAGGTCATATAGTTAGTAACATGGCAAACGCCTTCATGATAGTTAGTGTGTACCTTGTTATATGTGAAGCTTAGAATTATTTACTCTTGGAATAAATAATAAATAAAATTTGTGCCGAGTCTCTATAAAATGTTTCCGCAAACGGAATTAAATACGTTTTTACATACATTGAAGTGTCTAGCTAATTAGGACTCCCCTCCATTAAAGCCCTGCCCCCCCTGAGAAAAAACCGTGTATTTAATAAGAAGGTAATATAAAACAAGTTTTGAAAGTAGATTTCCGACAGATATATGGAGAAGGACTCTTATCATAGAAACACTTAAATGGGTTAGGAATTCCATAATACATAGTTTCACTGCATAAAATGAAGCTTAATGCACTATTATAAACAACACAGTAGAGAATATCAAAGTAACAATAAATGGACCATTTAAACATAACAAATTCTTCAAACTTTATGTAGACCTTGCCTCGTTAATTAAGTAAAGGCCTTATTGGTTTGTCGCTGGAAAAGTGCACTTTATAACATCGTATCAACGTACATTAAATATTATGGAGGCAGAAATAGTATTTATACGAAATATAAGAGCAAAGTATTTACTGTGAATGCTTTTAGACAGATATTTTTATATTAATTTCGGGAAATAATATAAAATTCTTCACTGTAAATATATTACATAATATGTATTTTTAAACATATTAACAATGACGGATGTATGGTTGTTTGGTAGCATGCGTTGAGGTTACATTATGGTTTTCATGAAAGCGTTCATTGTTTCTTGAATCTAGGTTCTCCGGTATAAGAAATGTAATTTTATCTGGGCGTATAGGTAAATTATTTTATATTTACTAATAGCATAAACCTGACGTAAATGGATTTCATTTTGCCAGACTTTGCACCAGTACTCTTGGATTATTTTAACTCAGCTCGTTTCATCTTATTATTCCTATCCTCATCTGTACTGCTTCTATTTAAAAGTCTATAAATGATAGATAACACAATGCAACCAAGTACCCAACTATTCGTACATTACAGCAAACATAACCAACCCATCAACTCACCTTCTAGCAGTTAACGATAAGGAGAACTCTGGGGGGGGGGGCTCTGAGGGCTTCGAGGAGCCTTTCCCAAGTCATCCTTTGCTTGGCTCACCATCAGTCTGCAAATGCAATAACAACATTAATTGTTTCCACCTACAACTTTGTATTACAATATGGGAAGTTCCCTTTGCTGTTTAATATCTTAAAGTACGTTAGAGATAAATGTTTTACCTTTTTTAATAGAATTTTATCTAAGATGTTGGTAGTAAATGTTTTACTTTAGATTTTTTTTTATTACAAACTTTCCCGTTAAAATTCCTTGAATTATACAAAAGCAAGACATCTATATTCAATTCGCTTCCTAAATATTACACACAAATATATCTAGCATAAAACACATTAAAACATCAAAACATTTCAAATAAAAACCCACTGTACTGTTCTTCTCTGTTTTATATTTAAATACATAATTTTAGGTCTGTGTTTAATTTTTGTAAGTTTTATACACTTTTTAAAACAGGATTTTCGGGAAATGTCCGTCACTGGTATTAAATAGTTCTTTCCACACAAAATTGCCCTTTAAAACCAAAAGCATTTTGTAACATGAAGAATGTTATGCCTTTACAGGTTTTCCAAAAACCTATTTCCCAAAGCTTCGTGCTTAAAGCAATCATAGCTAATTATTACTTAACCATTACACACACGCTTAACCTACTAAAGTAATCAAATTAACAACACATGTAAAACTTTTACATTGTGCAAATGTTTGTTATAATATGAGGCTTTTTTGCTTTTGTTTCCTTAAAAAACTGAACCCAGGGAATAAAACAGGTTATAAACTAAATTTTCTGTTATCCCAAAAACATGTTATTTCCAATAATAGGTCAGCTGGTGTGCTGTGTGTGACTGTGTTACTATATGTCTGTGTGTCTGTGTGCCTGTGTGCATGTGTAACTATGACTCTGTGTTTGTGTCTGTGTGCATGTGTAATTATGAGTCTATCTGTGTCTGTGAATTACAATCAAAAAATTACAGTGCCAACTCTAGACTACAAGATTACTTTTGCGTACATAGACTACATTAGGTAAATGCAAGTGTCTAATAAACAGTAGAAATATAAAATTAATATAAAATCTCGCCTTAGAAATACATTATCTTTCTTATAGCATCGTTATTATCTATTTATAAGAAATCTTATAAAAACACAAATCTCACAACAGGATATAAGTTCTCTATACATACATGTTTCGGCAAAACTACATGCTGTCTTCTTTGTGCGATTTTAGCAGGACAAAGGTTCTTTGACTGAAATTTAGATATTTCCTCCTATATGGTTATTGTAAAATATAACCTTAATAGAAAACAAAAATGGAAACCCTCTAACTGTCCCAATTGTTATAAACTAATTACACTTGACAACAAACCTTCAATTTAAAAACCTTAAGACAAAATGCGAAAATACAGCTAAATTCATCACAATTCCAATCGAGTAAGAAAAGATAAAATAAACTCACTTGTCGAATACATACATCTGACGGCCCGATTCCTTTGCAGTCCAAAGTCTAAATCGTAGAGATAAGAATTTGTTACTCTAGTTGGCTGGGGCCTCCTTGACATTCACATTTAGTTTGTTTACTCTAGACATTACATTGAAGTGTATTCAGCAACACAGCTTGGTTGTCTTATAAGTTAGAAGTTCAATTTATTGTCTTATATGATCAAAATTTAAAATCCAAACTGTTAAAAAGTTCAATTTATCAAATTATTTTACATTCGAGAAACTGTAGTATATATACATTAATTAATTCTACCAAGCCAATAAAAATTTGTATCGGAATCAATTAATCGGAAGTGCATGTTGAAAAGACAAAATTTTTTAATTCCCATTTTAACAAATTCTGGTTGACAACTATTTTGAACAAAATAACAATTTACTACATTTTCTCCAATTTAGTTACACTTAAAAGAAATTCAACTACAAACGTTCCTTTCTTAAGAAGTATGATTTATTTTATTCTTTTTAGTTCGTCCTACCAGGAGAGTTATATCTGATATATAAATGAATGTTTGTATGTATGTATGAGCCTTATGCATTACTAAAAAACTAATCCGATGCCATGCAACTTTGGGAAATTGTTGAGTACTTTCCTGGGAAGGTTTCTGAGATAAGTATTTCTTAGGGGCGTAGCATAAGGGGGTGACACGTAACCCCCAAATCCAATTAATGTAAGCAGAAAAATATTAACCTATAAAACGGTGCTAGGTTTTTAAGAACCAAAACAGCAATGTCTTAAGACACTCCATTCATTCCAAATTTTAGCAGCTGAGCAACACTCAAATAATTAAAATTATTTGGACCTAATTTTGAAAATACATACTTCTTACATTAACAGCTGCATGTGGCTTGCTCTCGCGTCGTAAAACCTGATTCTTTTGTGTACAAACCAGAAAGAAAAACTAAAAAATATTGTATATCCGAGTGCGCTTCAATAAATAACATTCAACCAAGAACTATTATTGTCACACTTTTCTCGATCGACTACTATGAGTTCATCTATTGTTATCTTAATAAAATACTAAATACACAATTAGTAAATTAAATACTAATGTTAACAAACCATTTCTTTGCTTTTAAGCGGTACGAAGTTCGCTGGTTCAGTTATTAATTGATAAAATTTAATTATTCTCTGTAATTTAAACTTGACCAATCAGTTTCACTATTATAGCCAGAGGACGGATTTGTGGTCGAAGCACTGGCGACAACCTGGAGCAGTATTGCTTAGCACGACCTAAAGAAGGAATCCCAGGATCACAGGAGAAATGGTAGTTAGTAGTGAGAGAACCTAGTACTTGGTAGGTTGTTCTGACCTGTTTGAAGCAACAGCTATTAGGCTTGAGCTAAAAGGTAGCACCACGACACTTGTATCAGCTTACAAACCCCCGGATTCTAATGATTACACTCGTGAAGTCCTTCTACAAACCTCCAGTAAGGTAATAATCGCCGAAGGACTTGAATTCTAAACACACATTCTGGGGCTATATGTCTACAAACACAGGATGCCGGCAACTCAAAACCTTCATACAATACACAATAGCTATACGGCTGTTCCCTCCTGAACACACCATAGCACTTACCACACGGAAGACATTTTTGATACAGTTATTACAAATGGTCTCCTGGTGTCATCGCAACTTCAAGTCGATAGAGATCTGAATTCAGATCCCCCCCGTGATAATGGTGGCTTTTGAAAGCCCTGTTTGCAGAGAAATAAGGAAGTTGCTAAACTACAGACTGGCTGACTGGGAGTTATTCCGGTCCTAGCTAGATGGCACTCTACCTGCCTTCCTAAATGTCGACACACCACTGGACATAGACAAAGCCGTCGGTAGCCTTACGACGGCAATACGTACTGCGATTACTAACGCGGTACCAGTTAAATGTGAGCCCAGAAACTATGTACACATACAAAGGCACATACTACAGCTAATCACCCGCCGAAATGGGATCCAGCGAGCATTGCAACACGGGGTAAACAGATGCGTTCCACACACAACACTAATTCACCTTAGAGACAAATTAGGTGGGAACTAATTCAGCACAAAATCGATGGCTTCCAAGCAGAATTGGCGACCTTAAACACAACAGATACGCCCATCTGGCCGATGGTTAAACACTTCACGCGAGAACCGATGCGCTATTCCCCACTCGTCGGCCCGGATGGACAAGTGTGTGACCCAGTCGACAAAGTTAAACTTGTTTGCTGAAACGATTGAGATCACGTTCCAACCAAACGACTAACCAGTTGATGCAGCCGTTACAGCGAAAGTAGATTTAGAAATAGCACAGTTTGCCTACTGCCTTACAATATAGCCTAACATTCACAGAAATAAAGTGGGCAATCTCACTAACAAAGTCCAGGAAAGTTCCTGGACCAGACACCATCACCAACACAACGCTGAAAAACCTCACGGAGAAAGCGATCACTTATCTCTTAAACATCTACAATTCTATACTCTGGACACAACACTTCCCGGACGCTTGGAAGGAGGCAAAGATCTTAGTCTTCCCCAAACCGGGAAAATACCACAGCAAACCTGACTCATACAACCGATAAGCTTGTTGAATAAGATTGGCAAGGTATTTGAAAAAATCCTGCTCAAACGTATCAACATGCATATCCACACACACAACATACTGAGACCAGAGCAATTTGGCCTTAGGACAAAACACTCGGCCACGCATCAGCTGATGAAAGTGGTGGGCATGCAAACAAGAGTTTCAACAATTACTGCTCGACTGGGGTAGTCTACCTGGACATAGAAAAAGTCTTTGACCGGGTCTAGCACAGCGGGCTCTTAGTGAAACTACGACACTATACCTTCCCAGACGTTCTTATACACCTAGTTAGCTCATACCTGTCCAACCGTAAGTTTAGTGTTTATGTAGACCAAACTCAATCTACACTACGGAATATACTGTTTCATTTCACTATCTCCTGATTCTCCATGGAACTTGGTACATGGGCACAATCAATCCCTTTGTCTCCACTCGCGGTAGGGATACAAACCGGATCCGCCTCTGAGACGGAGGTAGTTCGCTAGAGGTTGGCTGCCACTAGGGCTGGGCGGGTTTTGTTAGCCCAGACCCGGGTTAAAAAAACAACAATTTACTTTCACAAAAATGCAAACAACTCAAGAACTAGACAAAATTTTCAGTTCGTAAAGCAACAAACGTTAAGGGGAGGAGAGTGTCTAAGGTTTACTGTTTTAGGACTACGAGGGAAATTCTTGTCATGAAATATAAAGGTTACAACTAGCTTCTTTCTTTTTCACGTAATTAAAAATTAAATTTAACAATTTTGGGAAAAATTAAAATATTGAGTAATTTAATTTTTTTAAATAAATTCTCATAAAGAGTAAATGGATAAGGTCTGAAATAGAACTAACTTATGTGATGCTATGTTTGATCTCGACACAGAATTCAAATGGCGGCCAAAAAATGTAAATAAAAGAAATGTTAGCAAATATCGAAATTTATGTATAATTTCAAGGTTGTATTTCGAGTTAATTAATAAATAGATAGTTATATGACTAACTAGTTATGTTGTAGAAATGAAATTAAATTTCTGTTTAAAAATGCAACAAACTAGAAACAAAAAATGTATTAAATTTCAGTTAATATTGGTAGGTTTATGATTTTGCAACTTTATGTAGGCACCATAAATGTCTGCTTTAACCTATAATTGATTGGATAATACTCGTATATCTACCCTAGAAAATTGTTCAATTCATGATATAATTTTGTTTTTCCAAATTTGTGAGTTTTTTGTTTTGTTTTGCGATATTTTCGTTTTGTGAATGAAATTTGATTGCTTTTTGTGTTGTTATTTTTATGAATTATTGTTGGATTTGCAAATTGTCTATGTCTTAAGTTTTTATTATGGTTCTCAAATATTTTGGATTCTTGAATTATTTAAAATATTTAATACGGGTGATTTCTAAATAATTTTGGTTCTTTGAAATGTATTTGGTTTCATGATTTAAAAGGATTTATTGTATGTTCCATTTCATGCTTGTTTTTGAATTTACATGGCGATAAATATCAAATATGCTTTTTCAATTTCTTGAAACTTGCATTGGTTATATATATTCTTATATTTGTGCTCTTTTACCATTTCTTTGATAAAAAAAGTTTGCTCCTCCTAAAGATGTACTATTTTTTAAATTACTAGATCCTGGTTGGATGATAATGGTTTCTATCTAGTCAACTGGGAATATGACACAAAATGAGGGAATTATATTTCTTATCTCCTCTAGGCGTTTAGGCTCAATGATATTATACTAATATTAGACTAAACTTAATTTAGTATATCATTAACATTATAATAGCTGAACTTATAGTAGTCAAGAAAAGTGTGACAATAAAAGTTTTAGATTTAGTGCTATTTATTGAAGTGCATTCCGATTTACAATATTTTTTATATATTGTACCAATGTTCTGGAATATAAGTTTAGATTGTTGAGTGTTGGAACAAAATTTGAAATGAATTCAATTAAATGTCTTAAGACAAGATAAGACAGAAAGTCTATATTTTACGCTATGTTTGCAGTTAAAAATTACACCTTGGAAAAAATTGTTATGTCGCCAGAAACCTTCCTAGGAAGGTACTCAACAATTTCCCAAAGTTTCATGGTGATTAGATCAGTGGTTTCATAATGCATAAGGCTCATACATAAATACATTCATTTATATATATATACACACATTCATTTATATACATAAGATTACAATTAATATAAATAACGTAACATACCCTATGCGTTAAAACAGCTGTTCTACCATTTAAGCTATAACATGAAGTCAGCTGTTTTATGAAATCATATGTTATTACTTATTTTAAGATAAAAGGGACGAAATAACTATATTGTATACCTTACCCCTTTTGTGAAAAGTTCCCCCCCCCCTTATAAAATCATTATTAATTTTTTAAAATTATTTTTTGAATTATTATTTTTTTTTAAAACTGTATTGCCATTAAGTGTCCTCCACTACAAGTTTTGAAAAGTGTATTTTACCTCTAGTGGATGAATAAAAAAGGATCCTTGATCCTTCTCACAATCCGGATACGTTCACGTTTTTCGAAATATTTGTCACATTTGCTTTTCTTAATTTGTTTCGATATGCAATACTTACCGTAAAGCCAGCATAAATATACAACGCATTAAATTTAACTGTCTAAATATAAAACAAACCATTCATGCTATCACACTCATTACCAACGTATAATCTTATTTTAGTAATAAAAAGGAGGAATGTCGAGACGGCCACAACTAACTGGAGTGACGAATCTTATCGCTGCGATCTAGACTTTGGAGAACAATAGAATCAGCTGTTTACGACCAGTGCGTTTATTAGCTTGTAGGTTATAATTTCTTAATAGTTTGAAAATTTGGAGAATGCGCTGGTATTTTGGGATTTTGTGTGAAGGTTTTCAGATTAAAAGTAAGTGTAAATAATTTTTATTATTATATATCTTTGAGGTTTCCTTTATTGTTTCGTAAAATTGTTTTCATCAAGCCAAAGAATTTGCATTAGTTATAAAAAATTTTTTTAATTAAACAAATAACTATATCACACCTAAATCGCATATATGTAACCTAAGTCTTGATAAAACTTCATGTATGTTGTAAGAAATATACTGTATTTGATAAGTATTATTTCATGTTATTTCTATTCTTTACCATTCATGCATAGCAATTAATTTACATGAGTTTTAAGTTTGCTTGAGGTTATCTTTTCCAAATTATAAATAATTGTAAATATAGTAACATGTGTGCAGAGTATGTTTGGAGCAATGTAACTTACAACTGTTCTGATGCGTTGAAAATATCGGTTTTAAGTTCCACTCACATTTAACTGCAGATTATTTAAAACTGAATGTAAATTTCTCGTATTCTCATCACGGTTTGTATTTATTAGCGACAAAAACTAAGGTATTCATGTAACCCAAATGACTTGCTTCAAAGCATGTGATTTCTTCTAAATAAATAATTCTGATAAACTACCATTATAAAGTAAACGAATATTTAGTTTAACGTTCTTGTGGTTTTCCCTTTTACTTAAACGTGTTTAAAAAATGTATAACAAATTAATGTAATACAAATTCGAAACTTTTGGTTGGAAATAGAAAAACTTGTTACTGTTTGAAATTGTGATTACGTGTTTACGTTGTAAGTGTTTGTATAGCTTTACGGAAATTTGGGTAAAATTTAAATGATATTAATAATAAATACGAAAACATGTGAGTAAATGAACAATTCGTTACTAAAGCCTTAATGAATACTGTTTGTAAAAGAGAAATAATAATATTTTCAAAGGGTAATTAATGTAACCGTGTAACATAGCCTTTAGTAACAGGGTAATGTGGCCTATAAGTAGTTGCTTCAATGACAGACAACATAGTGAACATAGACCTAAATAAAAGAGGTTTATAAAAGAGAATATAAAATGTTATTATTATTATTTGCAAAGCGCCCTCAGGGACCCTCAGAGCTAATCCCCCCCCCGCATCGTGCAGTGCGCAAAGGTGAGTTCATGGGTTGCTTATGTTTGCTGTAATATATGAGTAGTTGGGTATTTGGTTGCATTGTATTATGCTATGTAAAACCTTTTAATGTAAAGATAGAGCTAGGTCAGTAAGTTTTAATCCAAGGCTGGAGTTTTATTTTGAAATATTTTTTTTTACGCCCACTTTCCTTCCTGTAACACAATAGCTGTAGGCTCTAGGCTATTCCATAAGAATACAACATACCGTATTAGGAAGTGTTGTAAAAGATACTTTTAAATTTAGCCAAACATTAAAATGATAAAATAACGCGTTGTATAAAAATTCATATAAAATACACAGAAAGGAAATTTAGATTTAAAGAATGTAAGCAACTGAAAAGTGTTTAAACATGGAACAGATACCGCGGCAAGGATGAAAAAATTGTAGCCACAATAAGAGTTACCCCGAACATGCCCGCTATATCCAATATTTATTGAAGCACAAGTACGTTATCGCAAGGGGCTGCTAATGGGGACTCGTCAAAGCGCCCCCGGGACTCCTGTATATAATTTGTTTCCAAAATATGTATGTATATATCGACTAAGTCTAACAGTCGTGTTATGTCAATACTAATTGAAATAAATAAATTCAGAAATAAACACTGTATGTATGTTTTGTGGCAAGACAAAATATTGAAATGAAGTGGTTTTATTATTATTGATCACAGAAATTGCATATGCATTATCACAAAGGATTTCATCATTTTCATCGCTTTCACACCCATAATCACAACTCCTACTTCCAGATTCACTTTCCCACACAACATTCTGGGCAAAGTTGGAATCATATACCTACTATAGCTTGCCTATATACATTGTCAGCTTTATACATTGTCAATTAGAGTAGGTTCAAAATTCATATCGCAGAGATCTATACTTTGAACTGCAAGAGAATCGGGTGTCAGCTGTGTCTATTCGACCAGTTCATTTATTTTATCATTTCTTGTTCAATTAGAATTGAAATGAATTGAGTGGTTTTCGCTTTTTGTCTGAAGGATTTTCAAATTTTCATTAACTATATGGGAAGAAATATTAGCACGCTATAACCGCACAAAGAAGACAGCTTGCAGTTTTCCCGAAACATGTATGTATAGAGAACTACTTCCTGTTGTTTTTATAATATTACATATAAATAGATAGTGGTGCTATAAGATAAGATAATATAGGTTTATTTGCGTTTGTGTTGGTGGATGGATATATAGCACTGATTTGAATTCTCTCTATCCTGTACTCTCTCACTCTCTTTCTCTCTCTCTCTCTCTCTCTCTCACACACACACACACACACACACACACACACACACACACACACACACACACACACACACACACATTTTTCTTTATTGTTTCGTAAAATTGCTTTTATCAAGCCAAAGAATTTGCATTAGTTATAATAAAATTTTTTAATTAAACAAATAACTATATCACACCTAAATCGCATATATTTAACCTAAGTCTAGATAAAACTTCATGTATGTTGTAAGAAATATACTGTATTTGATAAGTATTATTTCATGGTATTTCTATTCTTTACCATGCATGCATAGCAATTAATTTACATGAGCTTTAAGTTTGTTTGAGGTTATCTTTTCTAAATTATAAATAAATGTAAATATAGTAACATGTTTGCAGAGTATGTTTGGAGCAATGTAACTTACAACTGTTCTGATGCGTTGAAAATATCGGTTTTAATATCCGCTCACATTTAACTGTAGATTATTTAAAACCAAATGTACGTTTTTAATCCAAGGCTGGAATTTTATTTTGATTTTTTTTTACGCCTGCATTTCAACCTGTAACACAATAGCTCTAAGCTCTAGGCTATGCCATACCGTATTGCTAAAATGTATGTATTGAATTTACAATTCAAAGCTTTTCGTTGGCTAACAGTACCAACATCATCAGGAATATTAAACCACCACACACACACACACACACACACACACACACACACACACACACACACACACACACATATATATATATATAATATATATATATATATATATATATATATATATTATAACATAAAGTATGAGGCTTTAGAAAAATTTCAGTTAGTTGCTAAAATAATTTTCTGTAGGATTAAGCCAGGAAAGACACAAATAGTGCCGAAAAAGCAGGTACCATGTCATTATCCTTTTCCGGGAAGGCTATAAGCTGCGTGCGGCAACAATAAACAATAAAGAGGGTCCAAAGAGGTTAAGACCGGGAAATCCAGCGGCCGATATAGCCTGGGAAAATAACCGTGTACCGTTAGGTTAAGCTAATTGTAGAACTGTGGGAAACTTACAAAGAACGTATTGTGGTAGTGGGAAAGATTAGATTTTTCAATAAAAACGAAATGAGTTTAGAGGAAGTTTCATGAGAATCTCTGAGGAAGGCAGTCGGATTGGTGGGGATTAGGATGGAAGTGTTGTAAAGGGAGAAATTGATTGAATTGGGTAAAGAGTTTTTTTTATAAGTAAAATTTTTAAAAGTTCGACGTAAAAGTTTTTTTTTGAAAATATTAAGAAAGTAAGTTTTTTTGAGTCAAGTGTAAGCGCTGAAGTGAACAATGGCCAAGATTCCAGGAGCTCTTCAGATCAATAAGTATTAATTGAACATAAGTGTAGCCAACAGACATCTAAATTTTAGTAAATTTCAGAACAATTTTAGTTTCATCAAAGTTTTATAAAAATTATCCTATTTTCACCATTTCTAATTTAAGAATCAATGTTCCCGTATTAGCGGCCCGTGAGCAACTACAAAATTTGAATACTGAATTTATTATCTTTGTTATCGTATTTTATTAGAATTCTAAAGCCTCAAAGTCCACCTTTTATAATTGTAATATTAGTTAAGATATCAATCCTGTCACTGCAAAATATTAAAATAAATTTGGAATAATGTGTAGAGTTAATTGAAGAGAATAAATGCAAGTGATGTTTAAAAATTTATAAGATTGTTAATTCTTTATAAACCTGAAGGTGGGACATTAAATAGGTAAGGTAAATAAATAACATTAAAATATAATTTTAATTATAACAAAAGTTAAGTTATAATATATATATATATATATATATATACATATATATATGTATATATATATATATATATATATTTATTTATATATATACATATATATATATATATATATATATATATATATATATATATATATATATATATATATATATATATTTATATATATACATATATATATATATATATATATATATATATATATATATACATAGAGAGAGAGAGAGAGACAGAGAGACAGAGAGAGAGAAATAGATAATTGTTTTTTTTTTAATAATTTCCCTGTAGGCCTATTTATATAATTATTTAAATATCACAATATTGTTGCTGTTCATGACGAGCTGGTTGTGAATTACAAATAACAATTTTGCTATTACTTGCGACCAGACATTTGTTAACTAAAAGTTGGTAATTGTTAACTTACACTTGGAGGAAATGCGGCAAAAATACGAGGCTGAAGAAGTCGAAAGACGAAAACGTTTCCTCCAAGTGTAAGTTAACAATTAACAACTTTTAGTTAACAAATGTCTGAACGCAAGTAATAGCAAAAGTGTAATTTATAATTATTTCTTACGTATTGGTAAAATTCAGAAATAATTCGATATAAAACAATGCAAAATATAGAGATGAAGAAAACACTGTTGGTCCCAGAGTGGTTATTAATTTGATTTTACAGTCCGAAAAGATTGCTTATAGTAAAATGTGTCTATGTTATTTTGTTTACCATTTAAAAAAATCAATTAACATATTCGGTATCTCATAACAGCAACGAAATGCAATCCTAGATGCGATATCTTGGAAATACAGCATGGAAAACTACATGAGGTTGTACTTGTTAATGCAAGCAATTAACATTAGCAAAGTGAGAAACTTAGGACAAAATCATTTCTAAAATAATGTGTTTGTTTTATAGAAACATCATCGAAAAAACTTAAGGATTCTCATATTCTTCAAAGTAATGGAAATATAACAAAATGACATTCAATACACTTTCAGATACCTACTACGTATTTATTATAATATAATGGGTACATAGGTTTCAGATAAATTTGGTTATTTATTATAAAGTACTGCATATATAGATTTTCGATATAATAGTTATTTATTAAATTTTAATGGATACTTTGGCTACATTACAGTTAGTACAATGGATACACAGATATCAGATAAAATAGTTATATATTATAGTGTAATGGATATATAGGTCTCAGATATACTATGTAGTTGTATACTGGTTACATGGTTTAGCACATATTAGCAATAGATTTTTAAGGTCTCTCCCTCTTGGCCTTTTGAATATAAGCTTTTATATCCTTCATTGTATCACTGTGAATTTTCCGTTGGTCTGCCTCCTCTTCCTGTAACATTATATTATAACAA
>JBAIZL010000002.1:348341581-348349081 GCA_036971475.1 Prosapia bicincta
TTGGAACTAAGACAGATCTTATCAAGTAAATACCAGTTTGAAAATATTTGAAATGTATTTTATATCTAAATTCGGACGTTAGAACAGGATAGTTGTTAGGTGAAATTGAATTAAAAAGATTGTTATAAATAGTAAATTTCTTTTATCGAATAAACGAATTATTTGATTTTATTCATTAAACCTTTGAATAAGGTATACACTGCCCTAATAAGGACAGTCGCCCTTATTGGAAGACTCATTTCCACGAGGAGAATAATTTGAAAGCAACTTGAGATTTTTAAAAAGGCTTTAGTAGTGGCAGAAATAATACTATTCTGATTAAAAGTGAATAAAATAATATCATTTGATTTTCATTATAGTTATTTAAAAAGTGAGATGTATAAAACATATGCTAAATAATTGTTACATCATTAATTTAGTATAAAGATAGGCTATATCTACAATACGCGTTATATTATAATGTTTAAATTAGAAATAATAGGGTAAAATAAGGTATTAATATGGATAAAATAAACTTAAAAAGGAATACGTAAATTATATAAATAACAAAGGAATCAAAATTTAATAAAATTATGCAGGTAAATTTTTAATTTTTTCAATTTACTTTACAAAATCAGGTGCCCCTAGCAGTGAGTGTGTGTGCGTATGTTTAATATTAATCTTTAACATATTTATAACTTTATATTTATTTTTTAAAATATAATAGATATAAATGATTTCAATTAAAAAACTGGCATTCCATAAATATTTTTTTTAAACTTTAAATTATTCTATTTATTTTTATTAAATTTAAATTATGAACTGCTGTTATTTTAAACCAGAATACAAATAGTACTTACAGCCACACTCCCAACAAACACGGCAAGTAAGACGAACGACAAGTTACTCATGATGTCTAGAAGATCAATGATGCCTTCTGCCACAACACCTGTATATATAGCTCTAGTCCCAGGCTTCAGAATAGACCGCCGGGCCTAATGAGCTAGGCTTATCATTAGCCACGCCCTAATAAAATATAACCATTAAATTAGGAATTCTAATAAAGAGAACAATAGCAATTATTGAATTCTGATTTAATGGCATCATTTAAAATTATTCACACTGCGAAAATGTTTCTGCTTTTGCAAATCTTAACACGTAACAGATATTTCATTTAAACGGTTTTTTCTAATTTCTGAAGATATATTTATATATTATTAATAAATTTAAAATATTTCAAAAAGAATAATAGTTTTAATATATACTCTTGCTTTTTAAATATTTTAAATTTATTAATTGTATTATATAGTTTGATTTTTCGCCAGGTTAAAAAATGCATTTTAGGAAGAGACAAACTTTAAAGGATCTATTAAGTAGCGTGGAAGAAAATACTTAGGGTTGTATGCATTTAAACAAGAAAATATAGTTTTTGTCCCTTTGCTTAGTAGGTATTGACACCTGAATTATCAAAGGCAAAAAGTTAAAAATAAACATTTTATCTCTTCCTAATTACGAAAGCTGGTTTTGTGTTCTTATGAAATGAAATAATTGAACGTATGGACACAAAATGTTTTCACAACTCTTGTGTATGGGTGTAAAATGAAAGGCTTATATGAATATTCTTTAATAAACTCAGTAACTTTATGTGTTTGTATCTTACAGTAATATCGCATTCAATATTTCCTAATATAATAAATGCTTAGTGAGGAAATAGTACATGAAGAATATTTATACCTAATTGATGACTGTTATACCTAAAAATGAGTCAAAACAATCTTGTTATTTTATAAGTAAATATAAAATGTTTCCGAAAATATTACTAGGAAATATAATAATTGTTTTTTAAAAAATGTTATTTTTAATTTTTATATTGTTTTCAAAAGAGTTAGATGGATATGCTTTGTTATTCTGTCACACAAATTTACTTCTCTTGATCCCAAGTATATATCTTCTTATTTAAACTGTAGGACTGATATAATACACTCCATCTTCCTCAGGTCACAATGGAAACGTATTTTCCATTAGAAATACTCACTCACAGCTGAATAAACCGAGAGGTACGCACGAAAGCTTTGATTGCCTCGTTATTAAGTGTAAACTTATGCAAACAGAAGATTTATTGAGTAAACTTGGCTATGCTTTATGATTGTCAATATATATTTTGGTTAATTATTTTACTTGCCTCTTTAAAACCTATTTATGAATTTTCAGATTTTGACTCAAATAATGAATGCCATTTATCAATTATACCATTCAACTGACTTGCAGTAATTTTTCTAAAATAATTTTTGTATGTTAACTGTTATCAGGCTTGTAGGTTGTAGGTTGTAGGTAGACAAGTTATTAAATAAATATGTATGCCTTTAATTGATAAACAATTTACCGTATTTTACTCATTTGGACTTTTATTTTCAATAAATGGGAATTAAAAAGACAAATGGGTTTCCAAGTACTTAATAATTTCATTTTGTAGCCCGTAAAATTACATTCAATAAAAATGCATGTGTTCATTGAATTTCTTTATTTAAGAAAACACAAAATTAATGTCTGCGAAAGAATCTTCAGCAAATTTATTTTATTCAAACCTCACCGAAAACACATTCCGGATTCAAATAATCGCAAATAGATACAAATCGAAAACCTAATATTTTGAACATATTCCATGTTCAGCTTTAGCGACGGTAAATTTGTTTATATTTATATATTTAACACAACACATTTACTGAGGTGCAATAGAGATTACAATGGGAGTAAATCAGGTACAATACACTCTTTTATATATATATATATATACATATATATATATATATATATATATATATATATATATATATATATATATATATATATATAAATATAAATATATATATGCGCGCGTGTGTGTGTGTGTGTGTGTGTATGTTAGTGTGTGTGTGTGTGTGTGTGTGTGTGTGTTTGTGTGTGTGTGTGTGTGTGTGTGTGTGTGTGTGTGTGTGTGTGTGGTGTGTGTGTGTGTTTGTGTGTGTGTGTGTGTTTGTGTGTGCCGTTTATAAAAGCGTTTACATACTCTTTATACGTCCTTTAGCTTCTTTTTCGTTTTGTCCTATCTAAAATACAGTACGAAGCGAGATTATATTTCTATATGTTCGGCTTTTAAGTGCGTTTACATGCTCTTTATACGGGATCTCCTTCTTCTTTAACGATTGTGCTGTCTAATATACAACCCTAATCTTCACAGAATGTGACAAAATAAACAGCAATACATAAAATGTCAGGTACTCAACGATAAGAATATGGATTTATGCAAAAACGATAATTCATTCTGACTACATATATGTTATTTTCAGTCGAAAATAAACTGAAGAAAGATTTTTAAACATCATATAAATTTATATCATCTATCAAGTACTTCAGGGTAAAATTCCATCTCGTGGCCCAGAATGCAATTAAACCCAAGTAAACATATTTTACTTGTTTATATTATTTATTTATTCAAAAAAATATGTACAAACGGGTAAATATTTAACAATTTTGAATGAAAAATAATTTCGTGTTCCCGCAGATACAAATCTTATTAAACATTTCTTGTACCAAGTGGTATTTTCTTAGAAATATTATTGGCTGTTTGGAGTATGTCGATTATTTTACTTATTTAAAACCAAACCACTTTTTAACGTTGAGGACCAGTTACTATGAGTCTTGAGGCGTTTAAGACTAAATAACTATTTATTAATTCACACACTTTGAGGCTGCTAGTATTTAGACACTCAACAAATATTTTTATTTTAACCTGATGAACATAGGTTTCGGTGACCAAGTAACCATCTTCCAAGGCATATGTTATGCATCTAGAACTAGCTTTATGAGTATTATTTTTTATTATTTAACTAGAGTTTATGGTTTATAAATAGTGTCTTATAATAAATAATAGTCTATTTACCCTTTAACACCCAAGGTTACTGTTACTAAATATTTGCTCTTTTCCCTATATTGTAAACACTAATATTCTTAATGCGTAAGACATCCTTTATATATCTGCTTGCGTCTACCTGTAATTTCTATTCGCTTTATTTCTAGAAGGTACTAGGCGATGTATTATTTTTCACAAGTTCGTTTTCCTTTAAGTATTAAATGTAGAAACTTGCGTATTTGATTTGGCATGTTATACAAATAAATTGTGGGGACCCGATTTCATAAATGTATAAACTGTTCAAATTTTTCGAAAAAATCACACAATACAATTCATAACTGTATTTTTGTAAGTCATCAGTTACTTTTCTGAAATAGTATCTTTTACAAGTGTTTATTATGGTCAGTGTAATTTTATTTTATTTTTTATAAAGATTATTCAATCTTCTGCCGAAACTAAATTCGTTTTCTTTTGTAAAATCTGTTTGAATTGCTATTTAAAAATTAAAACAACATAACTATAATAGAAGTAACGTTGCAGTTAACAACATTCAGACCGATGTTTTCACAATCGTGGACATAATTCAAGTGCTTTTCATTTAAGCTGGGAAAACCAAAACTGACAACTTTCTTCTGTCAGCTTTACGTTGAAACGCATTTTGTTTTTTTTCAGATGGTGTTGATGTTTATCTTCACCCCTGTAATACTTCTGAAGCTCTGTTTCTTCTGAATGAAGCTGTCTCAGTCCTAACACAAAAGACACCATTGAAAAGAATCTTCACCACTGACAACTGACAAGAAGGTTGGTACGGAACGTAAGACAATTGGCGGCAGTGAACACGACAGGAATATAGAAACATAGGGGAAACAAGGGGGGCAGACATGAACCTGTCTAGCATTGAAGCCCTTCTCAAATCTAATACAAATGACACCACCGAAAAAAAATCTTCTTCACTGACAACTGACGAGAAAGCTGATTTTTAAGCATCACAGGCGTCGGGTGTATGGAGAGACATTACCGCGACAGTTTCTCTAATTCGATTGACGAAGGAAGAACTAGTGGACTACGAGATGGACATTACAACTTAAGCCAGTGAGGAGATTGTCGAAGAAAAACAAAAATAATAAAAAAAGGAGATTCACCCAAATCTTGAGTTCGTCTTTATAGGTTAGTTTTGGGTGAACTCAATATGTCTTGAAGACGAACTCAATAATTATGCGAACAGTGCTATTTAACTTTTGAAAAGGGAGTCATTCTGAAACGCGTCAACAAAGTAAAATATTGTGTTGTTAGTAAAGGCAAAGAAATGTACTCGAATATTGTAATGTTTGGAAAGGCAGAAAAATGTACTCGAATACACACTAATGTTCCTAAAAGAAGTGAAAATGTGTATAATAAGAATGTTTCCTATTGTTTGAATCAAAATGAAAACTTATTTTATTTAAGTACAAAAATATCAATAAAATGGAAGTTTATTTTGTAGTGAATAAAAAATACAAAGAAATAGAACCATACAAGAAACATTTTTTTTAGAAATCAAATGTATACATTATTTTATAAATAAATAAAACCTGTTAACCATCAAAACAAATTATCTTTATATAGATCCTTACGTAAATCCTTATGAAGATTTCATTTGCAAAGCAAGTATCTTTACCAGAAATCATTACAAGTATCGAAGATGATTACTTTGCAATCGAAATCTACATAAGGATAAAACACTTTTATGGTTAAGGAGTTTTATTTATTTAAAAAAGAAAATTACATCACAGCTGCTCAAAGCTGTTATTGTAAAGGGTCCAATTATATTATAACGTAAGCAGCAAAAATAACGTTACTGAAATAGGGGCAAGATTTTATTTCATTTCATTTAAATAGTTTTACAAACACATACAGTTAAATTCAGTCAAATAGGTTAGACTCTAGTATAAACAAACTCTACATGAACTCCTTTCCATTTGAGGGAATACTCATAACGTTTTTGAAGGTTTTGGATAATTTTGGTGAAGATGGGCTGTTCTATGCTCAGTATACACATGGTGATTCTTTCCTAGATTTGGACGAGGGTAGTTGGTGGGTCATCACGGAAAATCTTCTCCTTCATCATTCCCCAGACGTAAGCTTAAGATCGGGGGAGTGGGCTGGGCAAGGAAAATTTGTTCTAAAGGAAATGAGGCGTTTTCAAAAAGTTTCTTGAAGGAAATAAATGTTGTCTAAGGCAGTGTGGCTGGTTGTGCCATCTTGCTTGAAACATTGTGAACCAAAATGCAGGTTTCAACATTCCTGAGGTCTCATATCAGGTTAGGCTTCTTTTCGGCGACTGTAACATTCTTCAGGGGTTTACACTTGCAGTTTTTGGGTGACCTGAAAAGCAATTCCTGTGTGCCAAAAGACTGCCTGATCTTCGAAATATATCAACAATATCAGCAATAATAGTTACAGCGTCACTAGGTAGGGTCTTGTGAAATTGTTCCTGGAAGCGTAGTACAGTGTGTGACAAATTCGGCCCAACCGCACAACCAGTTCCAAATGAGCGGTAATAATGCTCTACGATAAATGCTTTCTTTGCAGTAGTTAGTACCATGTAAGCGAAAACTAACCTCAAATTAATACGTAAACACGAATACGCGGCAACAATCAAATATACATACAGCTAATCGAAAAAGCAACTAGAACTGATTCAGTTGCAGTACTGCTGATTTTGCCACTTACAGTATTTATGGAATCGTATATTATAACAAACCCTGAACAGCCCTTAAATAGTAAAATAGATTCATTACACCCCTTTCAATGGAGCTAGAGTCTTATTGATATTTCTTTGAATAAATAAAATAAGTTTTCATTTTGAATTATACAAGAGACACGAGAATACAAGGACGGTCACTAATAGGGAGTAACTCTTAGCAAAGTTTACACTGTACTCTAGACTGAAAATGGCATAATGTATTCTCTTTCGCTATAATTTATAATGCTACAGCTGAAAACTATTACAATCTTCCAACTGTTTTAGTAAGAAACTCTTGAAAACTCAAATATTGATGAATCTGAAGAAGGGTTGAACGGAAGAACGTGCCAATTTTGCTATGAATCGTATATAACATATAGCATAACAGTTTGCTATATATGACGTATTGCATGTAAGTCTACGTGAGAATTATTAATAAATTGCTTGAAAGAATTATAGTTGCAAAGGTAATAGCTACAGAATCTTTCAGAGTCTTTCTTTTAAAATTACATCTTCTCTCAAAACAAAAAGATGTACTGTAATAAGAAAGTTCCGTTTATTGAAGGAAATATATGTGATCGATAGTTATAATTGTTTAAAATCGGGGTTCTCTACATTCCAGGCCCTGCGTCCCCCTTTATAATACTAACATGAGGTCGCCCCTCCCGTTTATATTTGGTCAAGAATTACAATCTGAGTATGAAACTGAAGCTGATTAGGACAATAAAAACCTCAGATATTTTTTTAACTTAAATATAAATATATTAGTTACATAAATATATCTCACCCTGCAACCGATGAACCTGCTATCATAGGCTCCCATATTTTCTGTGAAGGCATTGCTAACTGAAAAAGTCAAGTTTTACCTTGTTTAACCTATCACTATAAAGTGCTGGGCCAAGGTACT